>ML832013.1:83494-103588 GCA_009831015.1 Picea engelmannii | reverse complement strand
ATCGGGGAATTTCGAAAGGATTGCTTGTTGGTGAATCAGATTTCTGAAAATCTTATTGTCAAGGAAAGAAACGCGGAAGCTGCTCGAGTCGTCTTTCAGGAAGCAGTGTTAGCTACCAATAACAGGTTTTCAGCAGGAACCCCTGGGCTTTCCATTTCCGAACAGACAAGGGGTAATATTTTGTTAAAGAACTGGGAGCATGATATTGCTTTGAGCAAGGAGCAGGCACGGAAAGTGACGAATTCACTCGAAGAAACCTTCAAAAACATAAACGCTGAACTATTAGGGATGGAGAATGGAGGAGACATAGAGACACTTAGGAAAATAAATATGGAACAGATCTCCCTTGGCATAAAGGAGAAAAATGAGAGAGATTTGGTCGAAATCTCTAAAATAGACAGGACGGGGATGGTTCAAATTGATGAGCATCTAATTCAACCCAGCACACAACTCGTCACCCTTGATATTGTTGATACATATATGGGAAATCAACTTCCACAATTAGCCCGATACTGCTATTTTGCTGAAGCCAGTTGTCAGGCAGAGCCATCATAGCTCATATCCCAATTCCTGGACAAATGTAGGATATGCACCGAGTCTATGCAGAGACAAGCACCTGGCGCACCTTGAAAACGGAGTTGAAGAGATGGAGCGGTTTCACTCCTAACAGCTGCCGAAGGGAACTGCCACAGCTTGTATCTAATTTTACGGACAAGTGTATCATATGCACCAACTCATGTAAAGAAAACGCCTGACGCCTTTTTGTATAAATAGAACAAAGAAAGAAGAACAAGAGGCTGGACTTTTTGGTATCCATTGTAACAGAATTCTCCTATGAAGGAAGTTAATACGAAGCAAATTCAAGATTCCTGATTCTGTCCCGACTGTATCTCAAGTTTGTTTTGTCATGTTATTTGTTTCTTTTCATTTTGCTCTACACAGTTAATTTTTTTGTTATATTCTTCGTTTCTTTTCATTTTGCTCTACATAACTGAGAGGTATCACTATAACTTAGTATCACCACTACTATAGTGAAGCAAGTTCATATCACAGTAATTGTCCCTTGTCTTTCCTCTGCACCGGCTATCAGCAGGTGCAAGACCAAGCTACAGTTACAGGATTTTGTGTTTACTTGCACCATGTCAATTATGTTTATGTCAATTCCTTTTTCCATATATGCGTGAGTTTTTATCGATAAGAATTTTATGTTACTAGTATCAGACGTTTTTCTCTCATTTTACATCTTTTACGAAAATCATACAGTTATGGGAAAGGGCCTTTCGTTTGTAGTCTCATTTCGTTCTTCATACAAATACTTCTCTTATCTTCGACCAAATCGAATCAGCCATTAAAATCTTTATTAAATCACTTCCATATCCTTATTGTTCCTAAATGACTGTACCCACGGTAACTCAACCCAATATTCAAATCGGGATATTAGATCAAACTAATATTGTGTTAAGTCTTTTCAGCACGACCCTTAGAACTGCCAATACCCGGGAAGAATTAGAACGTTCATGGGCGGCCATTGAACGAGATATCTCAATCCAGGAACAGTTGGAAGCTAGACGTAGAGAATGTAGAAATCTCCCTTAGTTTCCCATACCAAATGAATCTTTATTATCGTATACATCTTTTATCTCTTTTCGGATGCCTTGACACTGTACTTTAATCCTTAGTACAAACTCAGGAACAACACCTACTATAAAACAAAACATCTTAATGTGACTTAAAAGAAGATCCAAATATCCAACACGACTACCATCAACAGTGATCAATTGTAATAAATAACGCACTTAAAAAAATCAATGGGTATCGCAAAGCATAAAAATAAGTCATCCATACTGTACACTGTGCACAACTGAGAGAATCCCATAGTGTAATATTTCCAATAATCACACAGTAACATATGACACAACATAACTCAAAAAATAATTCTGGGCTTTTTATTAAGTCATCTGTGAGCGACCAGGCCGTGCATACTCAGGCTTATTTTACCAACAACAAAAGATGCAGTGGATATATCCAGTCCAATAATTTACCTTGCAAAACATCATCTATAGGATGTGACATGTGTGAACAATTCCAAATTCTTGTAACTAATGCTAGCCATCAACCAAATCACCATAAGTGAAAAACTAGTGATTGTACATTGACAAACAATTCCCCACTGTGGTAAGGAAACAAACAATCGACCGAACAAGTCGTGGTCATTGTGTATACCCACACACCCAATCGAAATGGGAAGAGGCCCTTCCATTAAACAACTAAGGTCTTTGACATCAGGCTGGTGACTGTGAATTTTTAGAAGTGTAAATTGGCAATGCAAGGCTCACGCTATTATCACAGAGGCAGTGACGAAAATCCATACCAACCCGACTGTTATATGACCAATGGGTGAGACCGAATTCAAATAAATAGGCCATAATAACTAGTAACTACTTGGCAGACGGCTTCCAATCTAGAGGGTTAAGGTTTGCACGGTAGCCTTACAAGAGGAACAAAATTAATTGTAGTGACTTCGAGGCCACAGGCATATGCACAAGGAAACCTATGAATCTTGTGAACGAGAGATAGTTCCTTGATAGGGCCAAAACAGAAGAATAGGGATCTAGTTAAACCCAAGAATCATGAATACAACCATTTAGCCATGATTTAAATAAAACCCTTCAACCAAAATGTAGTGGTGACAAGGAACTATCACTCGAGAATACTAACAACTCTAATGACCTTAAAACTATTACAGCAGAACCATTTTTTTCCATTCGAAACCAAAATTCCACACAGTTGCAGCGCTCAGGACAAACACAAACCCACGCAACTGAGCCAAAACCATTTCATAACCAGAGTGAAGTCAATAATGGCCAAAAGAAACATACATGTTAATCTAAATCCTTAAGACGAGAGGTGGTTGAGCAGTTTCACCCTACTAAAAATCTGGAGCGTGAACACAACAGCGAGATCAAACAATAGTCTAACTAGGGTGGTAACCAATGGGAAGGGTAAAGGTGACATGCAGTAAATACACGTCGCCTCCACCCATAACTCATTTAATCCAAAGTACATGCCAACGAGCCTTCCATTAACACCATTAATCAACCAATGCATTGAGAATATCAACGTATTTAAACCATAGTGTAATGCAAGTTCCACATAATAATTCAACCATTTGCATTTTCACTTTGCCAAATTCGCCACTCATGTTTAACTTCCCAATATAACTCAAATAGATTGCTTGACCATTATACAATCTAAACAATCATGTATAGAGTCATCATCGATAGTGTGATCAACATCAATTCGAACCATAGCATAATCACCATAAAAATTGCAAAGCTATTACTCCCATGAGCCACTAGTATCTATAACATATGTATATCAGCTACCGATTCCATTAACCAATGCATAACCATTGTATTATCACCTTGCCAAAAAGCGCCACCAAAATGTCCACCATATATATATATATGTGTGTGTGTGTGTGTAAATTAACATTTTTTATATCCATTTCTTTGTTATATAAGGTTTAACAATAATCAACAACACTTTATGCATGTAGTATTGCAGAGCTAGGTCTCTTTTTTAATGTGTTACAGTATTTTTCTTTTCCTCAAAACTGTCTTTGTGTAATTTTCACTAACATATTTGTTATGCAGGTGCAATAAGAACAGGAAACAATGACATTAATGAAAGCATAGGTTGTAGTAACGTAAACAACCAACCTTTCATAAGCTCATTTTATAATAAATAACACAAGATCTTCTTCAACCATGTGTCGCGCATTGTCTCAACATAAAAAATGCACAGGTCTACTCTCCAATATTTCAAGGGGGTCCCACCTACTAGTATTATTTAGATTTTAGTATAATAGGTTTTAGCAACACTTTGCGGGCGAAACTACATTGACGTTTTCAATCGTCAACAATGACCTTGATTTTGACATAAAATTTGAATAGAGTTTGTTTAGATCTAGATCAGAGTCTAACTTGAATGAAGTTATGTTTGTTGAAAAGAAATTTCAATCTCTGATTTCTACTATCCCCAATCAAATTGTTGTCATTCCCAGTCAATTTGTTTAGTGAGTCCAAAATCCTTCTAGATCCATGGTATCAAGATTTTCTCCCCTGGTCTTACCTGCTTAATTGCATGATCTACCTCAAAATTATAATCAAAGAATTAAGGCATATGATGCAGAAGAGAATGTTTCAGCTCATAAACTCTTAGATTGGTTTAATGACTTTGTTGACTTAGAGGAGGTAGACAATGAGGATGTAAAAATGAGACTGTTTTCACAAAGTCTCTCAGGTGAAGTCGGGAAATGGTTTAAATCCCTTCCGGCAACAAGCATCCCTAACTTTGCATCATTTGAAACCATTTTCCTTGAAAGATGGGGTTATAAGAAAAATCATCTTCAACTGTTGAATCAGTATAATAACATAAAAAGATCACCCAGTGAGACAGTACATGAATTTTCGACCAAATTCATGAGGGTTTAGAATTCAATCCCAACTGAAGTTAAACCTCCTCCTGGAGCTTCCCAACTTCACTATGCTGACTCTTTTGACAATGATTTTTCCTTGTTGCTAAGGGAAAGGAGATCTACCATGCTAGATGACATGATGAATGATGCAATTGAAGTAGAAGTGAATATGATGGCATCATGAAATATTAAGCATAATCATGATATTGATATGAAAAAGGTTCAAGGAGAAGCTCAACCCTCAACTTCCTAAACATCAGACGAAAAAATTGATTTAATGGTAAAAACTATGGAAAGGTTGGTGGAGAAGATATCTTTAGATAATAAACCTACCATCAAAGATCAAGATGATTTTCAACACAGAAATCATAATTTCATAAGAGCATGAGTTCCACATATTAGACAGAGAGACCAAATAAATCAAGATGATCAACAAGTTAAACCCCCTTTCCAAAATAATTATGTGAATGAAAATTTTGATGAATCCTTTGAAGACAACATACATTGTTGTGATGATAATGAAACAGAGGTGTTCCTAACTAAAGAAGAACATGATCAATTTATGGATGCAAATGATAAGTTTATGCAGGAAAATGATGATATATTGTCAATGGAAACAGAAGAGTATAAGATGGGGTAACAAAACGCCATCATGTTGTTGCAGAAGAAATACAATCTCATAAATAAAAAGGTTTCTGCAAACTCACCAAAAGGGAATCCTATTAGGGAGCCTCAAGTTAATTCACCTTCTTCAAGTCAGCCTAAGAAAGACAGTTCTACAAGAGAGGTATTGGATAAAGGAAAACAGAAAGAAGATCCTCAAAAGAAGGCACCAGAGACAAAAAGTGATGTGGTCATCAAAGAGGTAGAAAAAACTCAGTCCCCTTTTAATTTTGAAAGTGAAATGGAAAAAATTAAAGTTTATGTACCTTTCAATGAGTTGATAAGGAATGTTGAATATATAAGCCAAATCATTAAAATGTTGAAAATTGAAGAAGCATCTGACACTTTGAATGTGCAAGATGATCACCCTGCAATTTTATTTGGTCCTCTGGTGGAAGAAACTGGTGATGATGGTGATTTACCTCATTTATATGTCATCCTTAAAGTTAATTATATGACCTTACACAATGCAATGCTAGATTCATGAACATCTCATAACTTGATGCCAAAAGTGATCATTGATGAACTAGGCTTGGACATCACTAGGCCTTACAAAGATATTTTCTTTTTTGATTCAAGGAAGTTAACATGTTTGGGTTTAATCAAAGATATAGTTGTGTCTCTATCTCAAATTCCATCAACTAATTTGATCATGGATATAGTTGTTGTTGACATCCCTCCAAAGTTTGGCATGTTGTTGTCAATATCATGGGCTACAAATTTGAAAGGTACTCTACAGATGGATATGTTCTATGCAACTATACCAGTGTTTGGCCAAGAAAGGAGATTGTACAGGGAAGTACTATTGAAACACATGGTGAGTAACAAAAGAAAACCGAACAATCATCCTATTTATTCTGTTGAAACTGAGGTTGGTTCTTCAATTTTCTACAATGACTTGTTCTTTGAAGAGGAAAAGAAAAATATTGTTGAATTTCTTGTGAAAGATGAGGCCGGTCATCAAGCAGTGAAAATTTCAGATCAACAAAATAGAGAAAATGATAAAATGTGGAATATGAATTTTGATGGAGCTTCTACCAAAGAAGGAGTTGGAGCGGGTATTTGGATAATTCCTCCTAGATCAAGTTCAAAACTTTGCTCTTACAAATTTTCTTTTGACTACACAAATAACATGGTTGAATATGAGGCATTGATTTTGGGTTTGAACACTTTAAAAAAATTGTGTGCAAAAAGAATAGGTGTACATGGGGATTTTGAGCTTATCATAAATAAAGTTAAGGGTATCTATCAATCAAAGCATCCTAGGTTAAGGGCATATATAAATATATTTCTTTACCTACTTGAAAGTTTCACATAATATAATCTCTTAATGATTCCAAGAGGACAAAATCTAATTGTTGATGCACTAGCCACTTCAGCCTATGTTTTCAAGATTCCTATATTTCCTAACATAAAGTATGAAATTGAATTCAAGAATAGGATAGAAATACCTGATAACATTAAGTATTGGCATAATTTTGAGGATGACAAGCAGGTGGTAAGATTTCTCCAAATGACTAATGAATTTTTCAACTCAAATATTGATGATGAAAACTGTTGTGATCAGAAACAAGATACAACCATGTTCTCAAATGATGATTGTTTCCAAAACCAAATTGTTGGTAGAGATATTATTCAACTCAATAATAATATCATTCCCAAGGGTTTGGTTCCATTAGAAAAACTTTTTGATAATAACGATGTGGCAAGAAATCTCAAGGTCACTGCAAATGATGAAGAGATAGAGGATTGTAACATTGGGACTCGGGATGATCCAAAAATCATCAAAATTAGTCCAAAAATCAAGCAAAGATATATCATCCTAATGAAGGATTTCCCATATGTTTTTTCTTGGAGTTATGAGGATTTGAAAGTTTATGACACTAAGGTGATTCAACATGAAAATTCCAATAAAAGATGATCACAAACCTTTCAAACATAAATTGAGAAGGATTAATCCTTTGTTGTTTCCATTAATTGAGAAAGAGGTAAGAAAGTTGTTTGATGCCAAGATTATAGTGTCTTTAGTATTCTCTAAATGTTTGGCCAACTTAGTTCTTGTTAGAAAGAAAAGTGGTGATATCAGGTTGTGTGTAGACTTTCGAAATATGAATAGGGTTTCCCTCAAAGACAATTATCCACTTCCCAAGATGGATTACATTCTGCAGAAGATGGTTGAATCACAGAAGATGTCAATGCTTGATGTATTTTTTGGATATGATCACCAAATCATGGTGCATCCTGATGATCAAGAGAAGACAACCTTCATAACACTCTAGGGTACATTCATGTATTCCAAGATTCCTTTTGGGCTCATGAATGCGGGGGAAATTTTCCAAAGGGCTATGGGCATACCTTTTATTGATGAGAAAGATAAGTTCATTGTCATTTATTTAGATGATATTACTGTGTTTTCAGATTCTGATGATAAGCATCTAAAGCATTTGAAAAGGATTTTTCAGAAATGTAGGAAATTTTCCATTTCATTAAAGCCAAATAAATCTAACTTTGGAATGCAATAAGGGAAACTAATTGGTCATATCATTTTGAAAGAAGGAATAAATATAGATCCCAGCAAAGTGGTTGCAATTCTAAATACTGACACACCGAGAAGAAAAAAAGAGGTACAGACCTTTCTTGTAAGAGTAAACTTTTTGAGGAGGTTTATCTCCAATCTGGTTGAAATCATATAGTACATTACCAACATGCTCAGAAAAGGAAGTGAGATAAAGTGGACTCCAGAAGCCAGGAGATATTTTTAGGATATAAAAGTGGCATTGACCAAGGGACCAGTATTGGTCAGTCCATATTATGCAAAGGATTTCATCTTGTTCTATTTTACATCAAAACACACTATTGTTGGTGTCTTGTTGCAAAAAGATGAACATAATTTTGAAATTCCCATATCCTATTACAACATAACTCTAAGAGAGTCTCCATTGAAGTATGACATCATGGAGAAGCAAGCATATGCACTAGTAAAATCCCCAAAGAATTTAGAATTTATATCTTACATTCGCATGTTATTGCTTATGTGCCCAACAATTCTGTGAAAGACATCGTAACTAAGTTTGATCCTGAAAGAAAAAGGGGAAATGGATAGTTTTCTTGTTAGAGTATGATCTTGAGATAAATCCTACAAATATGATCAAAGGTCAGGGGCTTGCTAAACTGATGACATGGTCAAATTATGATGTCTAGGGGATAAATTTTATTGTTGACCTGTCAAAAAACTCAAAGGAAGAGACAGACCCACAGGTATCCTAGAAATTCCTTGAATCTCCATGGCATCTTAATATTATCTATGTGTTAAGGAATTTACAAGCTCCTCCTGAACTAAGAAATAAAAAGGCTATATTTCTCAAGTTAAAAGAAACAAAATTTGTATTCTAGATGATTCTTTGTATTGGAAAGATCTGGGTGGAATTTTATTAAGTTATTTATTGGAAGGAGAAGTAAAAAAGGATATTAAAGAATTTCATAAAGGTGACTGTGGAGGGAACCATTACTAGAAAACCATTGTGCATAAGATACTGAGAGTGGGATTTTATTGGCCCAACATTTTTTCTGATGTGTACAAGGTGTCTAGTTTTCATGAGTGTCATATTTTTTATGGAAAAAGGAAACTACAGCCCTTTCCATTAAAGCCTATTTATGTTGAAGCACCATTTAGACAATGGGGCCTTGATTTTATAGGAGAGATTCATCCACCATATTCATCTCAACATAGGTGGATATTGACAGCTACAGACTACTTCACCAAATGGATTGAAGCAGTTCCAACAAGGAAATCTATTGATGCTGTTATTATTCAATTTCTAGAAAGAAACATTATGTCTAGGTTTGGTTGTCCAGTCAAAATCATAAATGATAATGCAGCAACATTCAAGTCCAAGAGAATGGAAAAATTTTGCAATGATTACAACATAACCCTTGGTCATTCCACATCTTATTACCCACGGGGAAATGTGTTAGATGAGTCATCCAACAAGAGCTTGAAAAGAATTATTAAGAAGCTTCTACAGGAAAACAAGAAGGATTGGCACAAGAAGATTATTTATGCATTATTCGCTGATAGGATCACCACCAAGAGGTCTATTGCTACATCACCTTTTCAAATTGTATATGGCATAGATGCAGTTTTCCCTACTTCATTCGGGCTACCAGTGATCAAGTTGTTGCAATAACAAGAAGCTGGACCAAATGATGTTCAAAGAAGGATAAATAAATTGATTCATGTACAGAAAATGAGAGAACAAGTGTTCAACAACTCACAACTGCATCAGGACAAAATGAAAAAGGTCTTCGATAGACATACAAAGGCTGATGATTTCAAGGTAGATGATATGGTGCTAAAGTGGGATACAAGAAATGAAGATAAGGGGAAGCATGAAAAGTTTGACCACCTCTGGTAGGGACCATTTAGAATTTTTGCTTATCATGGGAGAAATCATTATTTGTTGCAGGAGCTCAATGGAAATATTATTGGTGGAGGACCTATAAATGGAAAGTTTCTCAAACACTACCTTTCTTAAAAAAAGAAATGGTCTTTCCATTTCATTGTAAATAACCATTGTTTTTTTGTTTTTTCAACATAGAGCAATTTAAGTTTTTTCAACTCAACAGAATTTGAAGCCCGAAGAGAAGGTCGTAAGGTTTTGTTGCAGATTACTAGTGTGAATTGAGATAAATAAAGTATGCAGGTTTCCATTTTTTTATAAAAAAATCAAAATTTTCAACAATAGCCCAATGGATAAGGCTACTGGATCTACATTTCTTTGGCGCCTCACCGGGAGGACGCCATCCCCAGTTAGAGCCCATGTTAGTAAACAATAAATAAATTCCTAGGGTCAGGGTTCTAAAATTAGCAAAGGTAATAAACGGTTTGGAGGCTAGACAAATTGACAGGAAGGTTAAAAATGGCACAAAGTAGTTAAATTTGGCAAAAATAATAATTAGATCGGGCCCGAAAGAATTTTGACCATGATCCATCAAAATCAATGGCCATCAAGCATTGCAGGATTTGAAGTTGTGTGGGGGATAATTCTGAAGGGTTTTCTTGCAATCCAAACCACAATTTCCATTGGGGGGTATGTGTCAATGCCAGGTTGATTGCGGAATGACAAGTGGTTAGTCCAAAAAATAGTCAATCCACATCTCCGCAAATTGAAAATTATAAAGTGTCGATGTGAATTTTCCATTATTTATTATTTTCAAACATGGGACCATTGGAATACTGTCACGACCGCCATTTTTTGTTGTATCCTGAATTTGCACCATTACAGTTCACTTCCGGGTATTTATCTTGTCGCCATGGATACCATAGTATTGTCAGTAAAAGAGAAAACCCATGAAGGTAATGAGGAATCCCTAATTAACAGAGATGCAGATGTATTTGATCCTGATATCACTATTTCCCCCATTTATGTGTCTTGAAGCAACTTGGATGATATAAAGGGAAAGAATATTTCATTTTTAGAAGTAGTCCAGGCCTCCATTGTCCCATATTATTTTGAGCTTTCTTTCTCGTTTCCTGAATTCGTAGGTTGGTGCAATGAGAAATATTCCCATGCAGTAAGGGAAATTGTAAATAAACAGGGGTCTCAAGTCCTGTGTAGAATAGAAATTATGTCAGTTCGAGAGTCACTCAATATACCAGAAGCATTTTCCGTTAATTCTGAGTCATTCAACAAAGAAAATATGATTAGGGTTTATAGAGAATGTCCACCAGAGCTTAAAAGTCAATTTCTACAACAAATCATCAAAGATGAAAAAATGTCAGAGAGTTTGTCCTTACGAATGAGTATCAACATGATGGTCATTGAAGTTCAATGGGTATGTTCCCTGTTGAGTCAGGTCATAGGTCTAGATAGTGATAAATTTGTTGTTGAAGTCATATTTGGTTTTCTTTTGATTTTTTTCAAGTCAGAGTCTATTTACTCAGTCCGAATTAATTTTGATGAATTCCTAGCTGACACCATTCACAAGCAGCTAGTGGATTTCCACTCTTTGAGACATTTTAGATATTAAACATATCTGCTAAAAGTTTTCTTTGCAAGTAACCATGGAGAAATCCCTAAAGAATCTTGTGTATCTACTGAATGTAAAAGAATCACTTTGCTTATATTCATCAACAAGGTCATGTCGAGAATCTATTCTCTTATTTTTAATGCAAGTTTACCCATAGTTTTGGAAGACATGAAAAATCACCTGCAACCAAATCCAAAAAACAAAGTGGGAGACTGGGTACTTTTTATGCATTCAACAATGATCTGGGTATATGGTTTTCATGAGTCTCCTTACTTGTTACCTGTTTTCGTAACTCCCAGGATTTTTTCTCTTGAGTTCATCAAGAAGAGAATCATATCTATGACAGAGAAATTCATCAAATTGAACACAGACTCTAGCATTAAATTCCCCTTTGTTATTGGTCCTTTTGTTGTTAATTCCATATCATGTTTATCACATGTTAAGAAAAAACTCTAAGACTTTGGTTTTTCATAAATACAAGGAATACAATATGATCCACATCAGATCATATCCAAGAGAAGACAGATGAATAAAAATGCACCTTATGAACATGAGTATGTTGAAGGCTTTGATAAATTGGCTAATTTGGAAGTGTGTATTGATGTGGAAGAACCTTTGCAACAAGTACAAACACAACAAGTTCCTCAAAAGTAAGTGATTAAAATTCCCAAAGCCAGTGTGTACAACAAGAGAAGTGTTTCAGAGACCATGGATATTGATGTTGAACAAACTGCTAAAAAGAAGATGAAAATTATTCAGCCAAAGCAGATTGTAGATTTGGAAGATGAAGGACCCAGAGATCAAGTAAATTTGAACATTGTGGAAAGTGGTACCGGTATTGTAGAAATTAAGGAAAGAAGTCAACTTGAAAGTGAAGGCAGCTCAAGAGCCTTTCACAGTCAAAAAAATTGTTTTGATAAAGCACCTGATACATCCTATCATTCCAGAGAAAACCTAGTAAAACAATATGCTTTAAAAAGAAATGTGCCTTTGGGTGAAATGAGGGATTTGTTTCCTGAAGTGGAAACATATTCTCAACAAAAATATCCTTTGTTCGTTGTGAGGGATATTGAAAAGAGAACTTTTAATATTGCAGTTGCAGAGGAGGATGAAGTATCTGAGATTAAATTTAAATATGACCAAATAAGTGCCCCTAAAAAAGTGCATTTCAATAAGCAGGCCAGTGATTTGTTGTATTCTGATTTTTTGTTAAATTTGAAAAATTCAAAGCTCACATCCTTAGGTGAAAAATTAGAAAGACATCTAAGACAAGAAAAAGAAGCCAACAAATCTTGGCAGACTCAAATTAAAAATCTTGAGTCTGAAGGACCTCAAGGTCTGAAATCTTTATTGGATGAAAAAAATGAAATAATTCAGGAGTTTGAAGAAAAAGTTGAAGATGCTTGCTACAGAACACCCAAAGACTGTTGAATTTGTATCTTTAGAGCAAGAAAAAGAAACATTTCATAAAGAAGCACTTGATTATAAGGATAAGCTTTTGCAGCTAGGAAAGGAAAAGATGGAATGGTCTCAATAAAAGTAGAGTTGGTGACTAGAGACATGGTTTTATCCCATGCTGCAGGAACTGGATCAACCATTGAAGACATTATTCAGGCTATGTCACAAGTCAGTCTGAAATAAGGAGAGATCAAAGGATTAAAGGAAAACATGGAAAAATTGGACAGGAAGTGCACACAAAGGATGAAAAGATATCCCAAGTTCAAAAGGAAAAGGTAACCTTGGAGGAGAAGGTTAATAAATTGAATTCAATATTAAGAGGTAAAAGTTTGTTGCAAGGAGCCAAACATATCTTATGGGATTCTATAGTTGTTGAGGCTATTAAATTTTGATCATATTTCAATTTTGTAAATAATAAGGATAATATAGCAATCACATCTGGGTATATATGCATTTTTTTTAATGAGACTTTATCCAAAAATCTATCTGAATGGGCACAAAATGCCATTAAACTTATCAACGCATTTCCTCCTGCAGATCTGCATACCATTGTAGTAAAATACGAGACTACATTGATCATCTGGGCCAGAAGGATTACTACAAAACATAATCTTTTGAAATCAGTCCTGAATAAAGCAACACAGATGGAACAAAGTGTGCAATATTTCAATAATTTATTTGAGGAATTGTTCATAAAGGGACTTCCATCATTCTGGGATGGTAAAGGTAATTTCCATGATCAAGAAGAATATAATGCACTTTTGACTCAGTCAAGAATGGACCACTCAAAATTTGAAACCCTGGAGGAGGGTTTGAAAGGGGCTACTTTAGTTGATAAACTGAGTACAAATTTTAAAATTCTAAATCATTTTAAGACAATCAAACTTGGTCTACCTGTCATGTCTTATGCCACTTGCATTGACTTGGAAATTTTAATGAAAGAAATGACAGATTATGAGATTCCTTACGAATTGCAATGGAAGGAAATAGTCAGATTGGGCAAGACCAAATATAATTTCCCAGGATCGAGTAAATGATTTCCAATTGTCAACAAAAAGGCAACAAAACAAATGAATATACAATCGAATTCAAAGGACGAATATAAAGGACCAAACAATAGGAATATCCGCAAATCCCAGATTTTTTGAAATGAAATTTTCTATTTTAAGAGTAATCGGTTCAAACCGAATGAAAAGAATTTTTTGTATAAATATTGTAGGTTTTGATGTATTCAAGGTTGGCAGAAGTACTACAAAGGAAAATTTTGCATTGAACATTGTATACAGTTTTCTGAATTTGAATGAAATTCTAGTGCATATGTCGAGAGATTTTTCATACCAAAGATTCTAGTGATAATGATATGAAGTATGTTTTCCTTCATGTATGTTCTTCCAGTTTCTCTATCTTTCATATGCTTATGCTCATATGTTTGAATTGGATATCAAATGGTCTGAAATTCATCTTAAAAGGTGCTTTAGATTCTAGAAATTCAAATATTGTTTATTCTTTCTTAACTCATCAAAATTCATCTTAATGGTTCTCTGAATGTTGTTATTTGTTTTCCTCTTTATTCCATTATATAACATCAATTTAAAAAACTAAAAGATCATTGCATACCTAGCCTTTGTTTCCTTGAGAGTTATATTAACTAGACATAGTTTTCATTTTCTTTCAGAGAATTGACTCCATTGACCAACAGGTCCCTTTCCTTCTTGCCAACAAAATTTTTAAAAAACCCTTCACTTATTCAAAAACCTAGCCACTGATCCTCATAGAAAAATCATCTTTAGAGACAAAGTGACAAGAGAGATCCCTCTCAGAACTGAAAGGATAGTTTTAGTTCTAAAGTAGTTATGTGGTTACCTTTGTGAGTTGCCTCCTTAGCCAATCAATTTACTTAGTGATAACATTTTGGCGTTGTTTCCAGGGACGAAAAGTGAAATTTTCCCTGGGAAAGAATGACTTAGAATTTCATATTTAATTCTTGAGGGTAAAAACAAATCAAACATTTTATTGGCTGAAAAATATTTACCATGGCAACTTCATTTTATAAGATCAGTAGCAAAAAAAAAAAAACTTTATTAAGAAATCATGGCTCCAAAGAAGATTTACACCAGGAGAAACCTAGATCCAAAACCTGTAGCATCTGTGTCTGACCCTGAGAAACTCTTACATAAATGAAAAGAGAGGGTAGTTGACTCAAGTATTTTTATGGCCAAGAATTTATCATTGCCTAAAGACGGAGTGAAGAGTATTGATGACCTTGATTTTGACATAAAATTTGAACAAAGTTTGTTTAGATCTATATCAGAGTCTAACTTGAATGAAGTTATGTTTGATGAAAATAAATTTCAATCTCTAATTTCTACTATCCCCAATCAAACTGTTGTCATTCCCAGACAAATTGTTTAGCCAGTCCAAAATCCTCCTAGATCCATGGTAGCAAGATTTTCTCCTATGGTCTTACCTACTCAATTGCATGATCTACTTCAAAATTGTAATCAAATAATTAAGTCATATGATGCAGAAGAGAATGTTTTATCTCAGAAACACTTAGATTGGTTTAATGACTTTGTTGACTTATAGGAGGTAGATGATGAGGATGTAAAAATGACATTGTTTGCACAAAGTCTCTTAGGTGAAGTCATGAAATGGTTTAAATCCCTTCCAGTGGCAAACATCCATAAATTTGTAGCATTTGAAACCATTTTTATTGCAAGATGGGGTGATAAGAAAAATCATCTTCAACTGTTGACTCATTATAACAACATAAAAATATCACCCAGTGAGACAGTGTAGGAATTTTCAACCAAATTCATTAGGGTTTACAATTCAATCCCAACTGAAGTTAAACCTCCTCATGGAGCTTCCCAGCTTCGTTATGTTGACTCTTTTGACAGTGATTTTGTCTTGTTGCTAAGGGAAAGGAGATCTACCATGGTATATGACATGATGAATGATGCAATTGAATTAGAAGTGAATATGATGGCATCAGGAAAGATTAAGCATAATCCTGATACTTATATGAAAAAGGTTCAAGGAGAAGCTCAACCCTCGACTTACCAAACATCAGACAAAAAATTTGATTTTATGGTAAAAACTATGGAAAGGTTGGTGGAGAAGCTATCTTTAGATAATAAACCTAGCATCAGAGATCAAGTTGATTTTCAACACTGAAATCCTAATTTCAGAAGAGCACCAATTTCATAGGTTAGACAGAGAGATCAAATAAATCAAGGTGATCAGCAAGTTAAACCCCCTTTCCAAAATAATTTTGTGAATGAAAATTTTGATGAATCCCTTGAAGACAACATACATTGTTGTGATGATACTGAAACAGAGGTGTTCCTAACTAAAGAAAAACATGATAAATTTATGGATGAAAATGATAAGTTTATGCAGGAAAACTATGATATGTTGTCAATGCAAACAAAAGAGTATAATAAGGGGTATCAAAACACCATCATGTAGTTACAGAAGCAATACAATCTCATAAATAAAAAGTTTCATGCAAACTCACCAAAAGAGAATCCTACCATGGAGCCTCAAGTTAATTCACCTTCTTCAAGTCAACCTAAGAAAGATAGTTCTACAAGAGAGGTATTGGAGAAAGATAGTTCTACAAGAGAGGTATTGGAGAAAGTTAATTCGCCTTCTTCAAGTCAACCTAAGAAATATAGTTCTACAAGATAGGTATTGGAGAAAGGAAAACACAAAGAAGAACCCCCAAAGAAAGCACCAGAGACAAAAAGGGATGTGGTCATCAAAGAGGTAGAAAAAAATTATTCCCCTTTTAATTTTGAAAGTGAAATGGAAAAAATTAAATTTCTATACCTTTTAATTAGTTTATAAGGAATGGTGAATATATAATCCAAATCATTTAAATGTTGAAAATGGAAGAAGAATATGACACTTTGAATGTGCAAGATGATCACCCTGCAATCTTATTTGGTCCTTGGGTGGAAGAAATTGGTGATGATGGTGATATACCTCCTTTCTATGTCAACCTTAAAGTTCATGATAATACCTTACACAATGCAATGCTATATTCAAGAGAATATCATAATTTGATGCCAAAAGTGATCATGGATGAACTAGGCTTGGACATCACTATGCCTTACAAAGATCTTTTCTCTTTTGATTCAAGGAAGCTAAAATGTTTGGGTTTAATCAAAGATCTGGTTGTGTCTCTATCTCAAATTCCATCAAAGAATTTGATCATGGATATAGTTTTTTTTGACATCCCTCCAATGTTTGGCATGATTTTTTCAAGATCATGGGCTGCAAAGTCGAAAGGTACTCTACAGATGGATATGTCCTATGCAACTATACCAATGTTTGGCCAAGAAAGGAGATTGTACAAGGAAGTACTACTGAAATACATGGTTAGTAGCAAAAGTAAATCAAACAATCATCCTATTTATTATGTTGACATTGAGGTTGGTTCTTCAATTTTCTACAATGACCTGTGCTTTGAAGAGGAAAATCCAAATATTGTTGAATTTCCTATGAAATATGAGGTTGATCATCAAGTAGGGAAAATTTCAGATCAAGAAAATAGAGAAAATGATGAAATGAAGAATATGAATTTTGATGGAGTTGCTAGAAAAGATGGAGTTGGAGCGGGTGTTTGGATAATTCCTCCTAGATCAGGTTCAAAACTTTGCTCTTACAAATTTTCTTCTGACTACACAAATAACATGGTTGAATATGAGGCATTGATTTTGGGTTTGAACACTTTGAAATAATTGGGTGCAACATGAATAGTTGTACATGGGGATTCTGAGCTTATCATAAATCAGGTTAAGGTTATTTATCAGTCAAAGCATCCTAGGTTAAGGGCATATAGAAATATAATTCTTGACCTACTTGAAAGTTTCACAGAATATAACCTCTTAGTGATTCCAAGAGGACAAAATCTAATTGTTGATGTGTTAACTACTTCAGCCTATGTTTTCAAGATTCCTATCTTTCCTAACATAAAGTTATAAATTGAAGTCAAGCAAAGGCTAGCAGTACTTGATAACATCAAGTATTGGCATATTTTTGGGGATGACAAGCAAGTGGTAAGATTTCTCCAAATGACTGTTGAATTTGTCAACTCAAAAATTGATGATGAAAATTGTTGTGATCAAGAAGAAGATACAGCCATGTTCTCAAATGATGATTGTTTCCAAAACTATATTGTTGGTAGAGATATTGTTCAGCTCAAAAATAATATCATTCCCAAGGGTTTTGTTCCATTGGAAAAACTTTTTGACAATAACGATGTGGCAAGAAATCCCAAGGTCACTGCAAATGATGAAGAGATAGAGGATTGTAACATTGGGACTTGAGATGATCCCAAAATAATCAAACTATACAAGACACTTAGTCCAGAAATCAAGCAAAGATATATCAACCTAATGAAGGATTTCCCAGATGTTTTTTCCTGGATTTATGAGGATTTCAAGGTTTATGACACTAAGGTGATTCAACATGTAATTGCAATAAAATATGATCACAAACCTTTGAAAAAAAAATTGATAAGGATTAATCTTTTGTCACTGCCATTAATTGAGAAAGAGGTAAGAAAGTTATTCGATGCCAAGATTATAATGTCTTTAAGTGTAACATCCCTGAGCTACCAAGTCAGGGAATGCCACTGCAATAATGCTATGTTCAAGCTCTGATACCATATTTGTAACATACCCAACCATAGACCTGTTGGGCTATGGCACACAGAGACTCTTGTGGAACATCATACAGTGTAGCATATATGGCCTTACACATCGGTCATTCCAACTCCATAAAAAATACAATACCATATGTATATATATATAACATAAAATAGATAACATATTCTGCTAATACACAGATTAATGCGGAAATAACAGTAAGCCCACACATACAACATATACAGGAAATTACTCATAAATATTAGACATGTACAAATACATTGCATGTAAATGAACATAGAAATGGTACTTATCTTTTATTGATGACCACCAACTCCATTTAAACCTTCCACGAACCTCCCATCCATAGACCATGTTGCTCATCACTCTCAGCAGTGGGTCACCCCCGAGCTGGGACTAAACTCCAACCAGGTAAAGGGATTCCTAAGCTAAGATGAGACAATTGGCTGCTACACAGTCAACTAGGAAGGATTCCCTGCCAAAAACCAACTTACGCACACAACTCAAAGCCTCTCATTCCCCACATGTCTGTCCCACACAAGGAAGTATACACCTTCATTGTTCAATGGTCCATCGGTTGCTCCACTTCCCTTCCAGGGCTTCAGCAACAGGCCGAACAAGAATTCTTAGATCACTTTAGCTATTGATGGGCTCCCTCCAGGAGAAATCACTTCCCCAACAAGCTCTCTCGCCTGGAGAGAGTTGCTCACAGGCATGACAACCTGCTTCTTCTTTCCAGAAAAACATCTCACTTGGAGAGAGTTTCTCACAATCCTAACAACCTGCCTCTTCATTCCACGGGCCTGACAACCTGCCTCTTCACTCCCTCTCCCAGATAACCAGCAACAAGCTCAGGTGAGAACAGCCATAGCATTCATCTAATGCACATGTGATGGCAACAACAAGACTCGGTATGGACACAGAAAATGGAATCAAACCATGCTCAGTCCATGAAATGTGTTAGTAGCAACAACCAACCATTAAGACATAGCATGGGTTCAGGAAGATACAGGTGCGTCGGCCTTCACAGGAAATACATAAGATAACTCAAGTATAACTACGGGGTCCAAATTTGTGTGCATGCTCAGAGGTTGATAATGGATATCATGGCTCAATCTGTGAGTGTGTGCATGCATAGGAAGCATGGAAATAATGTTCAAGAACCCTCCGAAAGAATGAACTTTTCCACATTAAATATGCATGTGCCAAGATTGGCACGTGTCTTCATGAAGCTGCATGAGCTCCACATATAATTTGTTCCCTTCCCACAGGAACTTAGGATAACTTAGGTTATACCCAACCATAGTATTTTAGGAAATATACACAATGTTCCCTTAGAGTTGAGCCTTCAATCTTAGCCCCTTTTTCCTAGCCTCTTAGCCCCATCCCTTTCCCTACCTAGTGGAGCTCAGTCCCCCCTTCTCTTTTATCATGGTCGGTCTACACGCAGCGATGTATTTTATATTAATGATATGAGTATTTACATATACAAAAATAGGCTCATTGACCTGTAGCATCTAGGCTCTCCAACCTAATCATCACATATTCCTCCTAGCTTATAATCACTTGGATCACCAGCCTATAAAACATGTTACATTTACAATTACAATTGGGGCTTGGTATTGGGATATTATAATCCCCTCCCCTTATTTTTGCACTGTCCTCAATGCAAATTGTTTATACATGTGCAATTCAAATTCTTCAAAAATATCCAAGATTTAGCTATTGGAATCTTGTTATCCATCTGGTGCTCTACTTTCCAGGACCAATTCTAGTATTCATAGT
>ML832013.1:72849-83390 GCA_009831015.1 Picea engelmannii | reverse complement strand
AATTGTCGACATTAATCAATTCAATCACAACTACAAAACAATTTATTAGATCAAATGAATTATCATTATATGCATACGCCTATTCATAATTAATATCAGTAAGTTCATTACTTCTTTTTCTGAACAGAAATTTTTTGTAGTCAATGCTCATGTGACTACTTGAACTGCAACCTTCATGTGGCAATGTCTAACAACTCCTGAAATGTTCTCAACTCCATGGGTTGGCAACACTTCAACCGTTAGTATAATTATTTCCATGCAATAATATGTATGCATGCACTCGCAAAACGCATTCAACGAATTCATTTAAGTATACAATTCTATCATGTATGAGTGCAACTCTTCCACTTACTATGCATGAGTGCAACTCTCAATTCCTATTTATTCAATGCACCTTTTCATTGATTTTCATAATCATCCTTATTTAATTCATGTATCTCACCATCCATAAATTGGAAATTTAGCCAATGTCTTGACATATTATCCACACTCCCCATTGTCTTCTCGATTATTTGGATGCCTTCCTTTCCGACCTGAACACTACACCAAGGATATAACTCTATGGTGTGCATTAGTGTTAGCAAAAAGGTTGTAGTCCAAATTTTATTTAAAGGTAGGAAGGTCATTGGGTATTTGTGCGGTACGTAACCTTTCTATATCCATACATTGCCATATCCAATCATGTCCTGGTCTCATGCATGACTATTTTTCCTATCATCATTCCTATAACAAGTTCTTATCTTTTATTTCTTTGGTTACTACCCCATAACCAAATTAACATGACATGCTACTATGTCAGTGTGTACTTTCAAAAGATAAAAAATTTGATAACTATAATAGGCCTCTAGCCTTTACCACACCTAGTGGTATCTAATTCATGTTAATCCACTTAAATAATACCATACTGGGTATTATAAAAATTCAATATGGGGGAATTCTTACCTGAATTTATTTTGGCAATTATGCCACATAATTTCAAAAGAGAAATACTTATTGTTGGTTGTGGAGCCTGATTATCTTCTTGATTCAGAGGTCCTTGCCTTCAGTCGTGTTTATAACCCATGAAGACTTTACACCCCAAAAGAATGTACATTATTCCATGTGTGGAAGTGCAAAGGGGGTTACCCCCTCTATGGGGTTTGGGGGGGCTATCCCCCTAGCTGGGGGGTCCAGGGGCAGCGTCCCCCAATGGGGATTCGGGGGCAAAGCCCTCGAAGGAAAAATTGCCTTGTAAAAGTATATTGTAATTTCATTGTAAATCTGGACCGTTCATTATAAGGTCTAACGGTAGAAGTTATGTTAGGGTTTTTTTCCCTAGAAGGTAACCCTCTCTTATGAGGGAAATGTATTGCGGTTGTGTATCATAGAAAATATTGTATTCTGAGATAGGAGATTGTGAGAGAACGAAGAGGAGTTACAACGGGTTTGCTATAGGTTGTATCCCTTCATTTGTTGGATACTAATAAAGGAAGGACCTGGTGATTTCTCTGGTGGATGTAGCCCACACTGGGTGAACCATGTATATCTATGTCTCTATTGTATCGTGTATCTTCTATGTTTTATTTCCACATTTGTTTTATTTTATTGCTCCACGATCCTGTTTTTCTAACACTTACTTGCATAGTTGTCATTAAACAAATTTAATGTTACATGATTAGTTGATGACAATAGAATTTGTCATGCCTCTTTTATCAGTCTTATAATCAACATTGCATCTTTTTTTTGCTTCCTTCCATATGCCACAACATCATCAGCAACACTTGCAAACCTGCAACATTATATATGTATGGTTGTTCCAACAAGTTATAACATACTTGTTGCTACAGTAATTGCAACAACTTCTACCTCATTGTAACACTTTTCCTTGTTGATCCCAGAAGTCTTCAATTTCTCTCGGATTCCTTAATCTTCTTGTGCTCTCATTGTAATCACTATGCATGATTATTTTTGTCCTTAGCACTTTCTAGCGAAATTATTCTTGGTTGCCTTTACATTTCTAGCCAAATAATAATGTTGATATTAACCTTCATCTTTTATTTATTTTCTAGATCTATCTATCCCAACTCATACTTGGATGAATTATAATTCCAAACATGTTTTCTTATAGACTTTGGGTCTTCAAAATCTAGTTACTTTTCGGACTGAACTACTTCAGCCCTTTCCTGACTTAATACTTTATTACTTGATGTTTCTTGTACCCTTATCTTCTCCTTTCCAACTAGCCTCAAACTTGGCTTGCATGGCCAATCTCTAGCATACAGTAAGCATGCACATATGCCTCCTTCGCTAGCTGCAAAAAATTAATTAAAAGTACTCAACACTGCTTTTAATTTACCATTGTTATTTCAAGTGATACCTCCAACCTATGGGAATGTCACTCATGGCTCTATGCCACTTGAGATGGATTCTTATCAGGCACCATCTCCTTTGCATTCAAAACCATGCATAGAACCATTTTCTTCTTCATGGTTCCTTATTGATTCTCTACAAAGATTTATTTCTTTTTGAAATCATTCTTGGCTTTGACATCTCCATGCTATTGTGTAAATATCTTCGATAATTTTGGAATGCATCAACAATCCTCTATTATTTTTTTGTCCCTCCTGGAGCGCTATCCTGCATTCCTATTAGTTTGATATCTACCTCATGCTATCTTCTTCCATTATTACTTGGATTCCTCTTATCCAGCTCCTACATGACCGAATTATATTTCCATTCATGTTATCTGAGTAACCTTGGTCATCTAACACCAAATTCTTTCTTGAGACACTTGATTTATCCTTTCCATGACTCATCATATCAACACTTGGATTTTCTTTATGAATGTTACTTTTTCCTGAATTGATGCAAGTCATATATGAATCCCTCCAATTCTTCATGAACTTGGCCTAGATCCAAATCTTATGCTAACTCATCCCACAGTTAGAGCAACCCAATTTATCTTAGGGTGCTCTAAATATTTAACAAGCTGCCTAGGATCGATCCTCTCTTCTTTCACCTGTCGGCCCTTTTCTACAGGACCAATCCACATGACCAAGGATTTAACACAAAGGCGCTAAACTCTATTAAATTCATATGCCTGAGAGCTATGACTCAACTATATTCCTTGTATACTAATCAACGGTGTAGATCAAACCGGCATGGAGATCTACGATCAACGATGATTGCGAGGTCCCAACTAGCACGACATTTATCTCCATCGTCGAGTTCCACAATGGAATATGCACGATTGTATTGGAATCAATGTGAGTCGTCGATATTTTGGTGGGTGATGATCGACGATCAATGTGGATTGCAGAACTAGAATCTGTGCGGATGTTAACTCACCCTTTCAATCCCCTACTGGTTCCTCATTGTTGATCTGCCTTCACTGAGATCCAACGGTTGTGATTTAATCGGATGTTGATCTGATGGTCCTCTTTTGCAACTCCTAGATATGACGATTACGACTCAATCGCTATTGATTACTCATTTCCTCACAAGCAGACAATGTGTATAGTTCCAATCCAAATGATGAACGGTCGATATTAATACCTTCCTCTTCCTTGCATGATTGTGATATAAAGGTTATAATTCACAGGTGGGGTGATCTGACAGTTTTTGTAGCTTACCTTGTGATCATGATAATATTTCTCCTCCATCATTCAGTAGGATCATCGATCCTTCTCGTGATCAATTATCAATGGAATAATCATTCCTGATCTCAATTTGAATGCAGAATTATACCAGGCTTCCTCTCCAGAGTTCTCCTTCTCGTCCTACAAAATGATCCCTATACTTGAACTACACAATCTCAACTATATGTGAAGACATACACTTATTCCTCACAGAGGTATACAATACATAGATAAATAGACACAATTACAGAGGCTTCCAGAATACTCGAGATAAAGTATTTTCCTTTTCTTTCATATACTTATGTTTACATATAATTACGCAGGCTCGCGGGCCTTACTTTGTCTGTATTAAATCAATAGACTACAATCCTTATTCTATTGTCTTGATTAACATTCATTTGACCACTTCCAATCTCTTGGCCTGGTTAGCATTCAATTGGCCACCTCTCTTTACCTCTAAGGCTTACAATAGTATACACAGTGATTCTGAATTTTTTCTAGTTCATATCCAATAAATCCCAAATTATGATGGAATACTTGGAATCCTCTTTCCAATACCTTTCCTTTGACTGCTTCCTTGTTCAATTCTGGTTTCGGAGTAGAAATTTATGGACAATTGCAAATTATCTTTTCAATGACGCAATCCATGTGCAGTTATTCTCTTTCCGCTGAGCTAAAAATCTATTAGACCTTTGTTGGATCCTATCATAAGGTTCACGGACCTTCTTTACCACTTTTGATGTGGGTCCAAACCAAAAGAAACCCATGAGCTTCCTTCCTAAGCCCTTTTCTTTCTTTTAACATAGTTTTTGGGCATGAGCCCCTTTTCTTTGGACCCCAACCTCATGTGAGCATGGGTTTTGACCAAGTGCTAACTAATAGGTGCTTATCCGAAGCCTAGGGAACTTTAGGGCTCCAAAACTTCAGAGGTTCTCTCAACTTCCATATTGACTCCTCTTGAACACCGAACTGGTGAACTCCCAGAATGACTCTCTGGAGCTTCGCACTTCAGATACTTGGAGGACGCACTGGTCAATGATCCTCATACTCTGTTTAGATATATGGTCAACAAGAGCTCCCAGACTCTAGGATTTCAGAGTTCTAAGGCTCTATCTTGTGTTTCCTCCTGAATTACCGAACTGGTGAACTCACAAACAAAAACTCAATGGATTTTGCCTTCTCGTTAACCAATGACCACGATCAACTATGGGACTCTGACTTCGAAAGTTATGGAATGTCCACACTCTTAATCCTTTCGGAGTGCCAAGTCTCTGGACAACGGGATCTGTTGCACGTATCCTCTCCTGATCAAAAATCAGGATCTTCTTAGCAGCTCTAGGCTTTGGGGATTTCCAAAGCACCTCTCCACAGATCTCCTGGAGGTTCTCTCCTTCCTCCACGTATCATCTTCTAATCAACGGTCGATATTAACTCCAGCCTTCGATATTTCTTGACTCAAATCCATATTCAACTCAATTCCTCCAAAGTACCAAGTCTCTGGACCTTGGGATCTGGCGCCATGTGTCCACTATAATCAATGGATGAGATGGAATCTATCCTTCGGGCCTTCTAGAGTCCTTGACCCTAACTTATTATGCCTTCAATCCTCTGAAGTTCCAAGTCTCTAGACTATGGGATCTACTACCATGTATCCTCTCCCAATCAATGGTGAGGATTTACTACGCTCTTTGGAGCTTTGTGAGTTTCACCTTCATCGCACTTCATTCATTCTGAACATTGAATTGGTGAATATGGAAATCTCCTTTGCTCAACTGTCAAACAATTAATGTAGTGACATGTGGCCCCACCGACGGGAGACACGTGTCAGGTCCCAATTGTTACTAAGCGCTTGTAAGTGGTACAAAAATGAGTGACACGTGGCATGCTTAGAGTAGGTCCACATCATCCTAGGTGACATCATAATAACACGTCACTTTGGTGCTTACGACTTCGGGAGTTCGAGACTCTGGGACTACGGATATCCAAAAGTTCTTCCTTCACCATCCATTATTTCCTCCGAATGCCAAATTCTCGAACCTCTTAACTTTTCTGGGGTCCATGTAGTATTGTTGTCATCATATAAGATGGTGACGCATGGCCCCCACATGTCAAATTTCTATTGGTCCAACAAGGTCACCAAAAGTACAATTCTGATTGACACATGGCATGACTAGGGGAGGTCTATGTCACCCCTGGTGACATCATCATGCCATGTCATATCCGACACTTCAGGACTTCGACACTTCGAGCTTCAGGAGATTCAAGTCCAACACACCTTACAACTCTCGAATGTTGAACTTTAGAACAACTCCACGTCACTCCGACGCTTCGGGACTTTGGAGCTTCAGGCTTCAAAGGATTTCGCTGTTGAACACCACACAACCCCCAGACTGTTGAAATTTTGAACATTTCTTAATCTGTGTGCATGTGTGCATGTTAATCGAATAGTCCAGATGAGTTCTTAATTTCAGGACTTCGGGACTTCGGGACTTAGACCATTCTGTGTTCACTTCAACCAATTTCCTCGAACTTCGAACCACTGAAATACTCATGGAAAATCCATGGTTCTCCTCCTCCTGCATGATCTATGGTTGAGATTCACTTTGGGACTTCGAAACTTTGTGCTTCGGCCCCTTTCTCGACAAAAACTTAAAACTCATCAAAGTAACGAAGTCCAAAGGACTTGAGAATTAACCATCGCACTCCTTTCCCATATCTGACATCTCCAATCTATCATTGGCCAAATCCAACAGTCAAGCATTTCTCCCAGTGATCTACATCGTAAATCCACTCTGGAACTTCAAAGCTTCAGATATTTTTCCTATTTTACAACAAAGAACTTCATACTGGAGTGGTGAAGTCTGGAGTACTTCGGTGCTTAACCACCATGCTCCTTTTTCCAGATCTGACGAATGTGAAGGGTCTACCTTCTCCCAAATATATCCTACAACTCAAATTTGAAATTTATGGCCCAATACCATGGTTGTTGTGGTAACTTATCCGACACTTCTCTTGATATTTCCATTACCACACAAGAGCTCTCTCAGCGCCCCTCTGGCACTCTGTACATCAAATCCATGTGGAATTTTGACTCCAAATTCCACACTCATGGCCCATCTAGGTTCAGTGTTGAAACAATGGGCTCTGATACCAATTTGTAACATCCCTGGGCTCCAAGCCGAGGAATGTCACTGCAATCATGCTCTGTTGAATCTCTGATACCATATTTTTAACATACCCAACCATAAACCTATTGGGATATGGCACACAGAGACTCTTGTGGAACATCATACATTGTAACATACGTGGCCTTACACGCCGGTCATGCCAACTCCATAAAAACAACAATATCATCTGTATATATATAAAACATAAAACAGACAAAATATTATGCTCATACATAGATTAGTGCGGAAATAAGAGTAATCCTACACATACAACATATATAGGAAATTACTCATAAATAATAGACATGTACAAATACGCAACATGTAAATGAACATGGAAATGGTACTTATATTTTATAGATGACCACCAACTGTGTATAGAACTTCCACAAACCTCCCAACCATAGACCACGTTGCTCATCCTTCTCAGCAGTGGGTCACCCAAAGCTAGGACTAAACTCCATCCAAGTAAAGGGATTCCTACGCTAGGTTGAGACAATGGGTTGCTACACAGTCAACCAGGAAGGATTCCCTCCTAGGAGCCAACTTACGCATACAACTTATAGCCTATCATTCCCCACATGTCTATCCCACCCTGGGAAGTATACACCTTCATTGTTCAATAGTCCATCGACTACTCCACTTCCCTTCCAGAGCTTCAGCAACAGGCCGAACATGAATTCTCATAGCACTATAGCTGTTGTTGGGATCCCTCTAGGAGAAATCACTTCCCCAGCAACCTCTCTCACCTGGAGAGAGTTTCTCACAAGCCTGAAAACTTGCTTATTCTTTCCAGCAAAATATCTCACCTGGAGAGAATTGTTCACAGGCCTAAAAACCTGCCTCTTCATTCCACGGGCCTGAAAACCCACCTGGCAACAATAATATAATTGTTATATTTATTAAATAATCTACATAGCTGCCTACACAGGGTCTTGAAATTTTATTACTCTTCATGACCAGTTTCCTAAACGACAGTTGTAAATTGTCTCTTTTTACTTATCGTCTATTCATGCTTCGTTTTCATGACTGTAGGCATGAAAACTTGCGACTCTAATTACCATTTTGTTTTAAAATTTCATTGAAGGCAAATGGTTTATTTAATTTGTTTTGGAGTTTGATTCCTTGCCATGAAGATATTACCCTGGTTTTTTTTTTACTCTTTCAACTCTAAGCATGCCTAAGAGATTGGTAGTTTTAACAAACAAATGACCCCCACCATTTGATTTTTTTGTATTGGTTTTGGTTTGATCTGTGATCACATTTCTTTCACAAAACTTATGATCATTCGATTTTTTGACTTACCCAACTTTGTAATCAAACCATGATGCGTGCACTTATGTTCGTTTTGAGTACTTTGGTCCTAGCTTGTACTCAATACCAAGGTGGCATACGATGTACAGACTATCATTACTTCTTAGGATGGTCTCGGGTTTCAAAAACCTCTTCACCTGTGTTTTAACTAAACACCCTTCCCATCGTATGAGTCATTACAGCGTGTATTGTTAGGCTCGGGGTTATGGCTCTGTTTCATTTTTGCAAACCCTACTTGTATGTTGTACTTTGATTACCCTCTCGTCGAATATCGCCCCTGTAGTAAGGATTGAACCAAACGGTATTCAAACCCTGCTCTCATACGATGATGCTAGGGAGGATTTGGAAAGAAATGGATAGCATGTTTTCATCAAGAAGTTTCAAGGTTTTAATCTTCAGGTTGCCCAAGAGTTCGCCTTATCCTTTGATGGTTGTAGGGAAAAAGTTGGTGATGTGCAATTGGAGGTAACCGAGGAGTTCCTGAGTCAAGCCACGGGATTGCCAGCGGTTGGTCATAAATGGTTTAAAAATGTGAAAGTGGAGGAAGTCCCTTGGACCCTACTGTTTACATCACGAAAAATAACCAGTTGTGATAGAGGTATGCCAATTTCATTCCTAAAAATTCGATGGCATGATTTACTCGCTGTGGTGAAACAATTTGTTACATGTGAGGGACGATTCGGACTTGTATCTTTATATCATTTACGCCTGCTTATGAGTTTTATGGGTTTCCCTTTGAATATGCCATATTACCTACTCAGAAGTCTCTATAAAATGGGGAAAAGATTTAAGAAACAGAGGTCAGACTCAAGTATTTTTCATCATGGCCTGATTAAAATCATCCTCATACATCAATTAGAGTCGCAAAATGACTGTTGGAATTCATTTATTACATGAAATGGTTTTGGTAACCCTGAATTGGGAGAAGTAGATAAGCTTGTCGTTGAGGAAACCCTTGTCCACCCGACGGCATATCTTCCACCTCCCCAAGCTTGTGACTCTTCCCCTAAAAATGAACCCTTGATCTACCCTAAGGTCATTCAATAGGCTAGTCAACTGGTTACACATCCAAAGGACGGTGTTAAAATTGCAAGAAAACTTACAGGAAAGCAATTTAAAAGTAATGTTGATGTCAATTTCAAAAACAAAAGAGTTGGCAGGCTAATTTCTCGAAGTCTTTGAAATAAGGCAAGCTCTCGTGCAGATGCGATTAGCATGATTGAGGTTAACGAAAGATGAGACTCTAAAATTGACAAATTCCTTGCAAAGGAAGACCCTGTGTCATTCGGGCTATACCCTGACCGACCCTATAACTTTGTCGATAATTTTCCTCCTTGTTTGAGAGACAACCCAGAGTTTCCTGGTGTCTAGCTCTGCAATAAATCAGTTATCCCTATGGAGGGTTCTCTGATCCATAATCTTATTCGTTCTGATGCAAACGCCTCACAGTCACAATGCGATGTCTGCCTATCACGGATTGACAGATACTATACTGATGTCCTGTTTCTACAGTCACGGGTTAAGTTTTTAAAAGACCAGGTTGATGTTTTAACAAATGAAAACAACAAGCTTGAATCTATCATCCAAGGAAAGGAGAAGCGTTTGAAAACCACAGGTCATGTGATTTTTAAAAACGTAGAGGCAACTACAGCCATCGTTAACTCCAAAGTTTCATGATACGATTTGATTTTATGATCAGAGGTATGATTTTTTTTTTTATAGCATGATTATTGTCATTCTTAAGTTAGATTATTTGGTTTGTTGAATAAACTATTTTTATTATTAGATTAGCCTATTTTATTTATTCCATAAAATGAGATTTCATTTGCTATTATAACTAGCTACAGAAACGCAAGATTCTGTAGCCAGTTAAGAAAATTTGAATTGTCTAAATTAATGACAGAAAACATATCTGAGATCTTCCTATTTTCTTTTGCTTGCAAGATAATTCAGGAGCCCGTGATTTCAAAGATGATATGAGGCAGTTTTAAGATCTCCTAGTCATATATATTATGTATTTTGAATAAACAGAAATAGACTGTTGTTAGTTTTTGGATATTTAGTAAGATCAGGGAGGTTGCATCCCCCTTTATTTTTGAAACAAATTTGATCTCATGAACAGGAAACAGTTATGTTTCCTGAGACCTATATAAACCTATCATTTTGTAAACATTGCATCATCTCGGCCTGGGGAAAGAGTATGGACATTTTATCATAGACTTGAATGGAACAGAATGCACGTTACAACTTTAGCTTTTATGTATGATGTTTTGATTTAAGTTATGTTTATTTCGATTTGATAATAGATGGTGATTGCTTTTGCCGTCATGATTTATTGCAAGTTGATAAGATTCATTTTTATATGTTGTCCATATCTTATGTTTCAGATACAATACACAATGATCATCTATCCAATTTAAATTAGGATATTTATCTCTAATTT
>ML832013.1:38978-72749 GCA_009831015.1 Picea engelmannii | reverse complement strand
CTTGTTTATTTTAGAAGTTTTATATATATGGTATGATTTCCATTATCTATAATTTTTTGTTCAATTAAGTAGTTTAATATTTGATTTCATGAATGTATACATCCAAGAAAACAAACCAAAAAATTTAAATTGTATTTTCACTTTCTTTATTATTGTTGTTAAAGGAACCAATTTACATTTGATTTTTATGAGTTTAGATTAAAACTCGTGATTTGTACAGATTGTATATAGAATTATTATACATATATTATTTAAATAAATTGTACGTATATATATTTAAATGTACATATAGATTATAGTGATTGTTATTTATTAGGTTATTGTATTTCCTTTAGTTATTTTTTTCGCTTTCTTTAGGACTTAGATCGGCCAATGGAGCCGCTAAACCCATCGGAGAGAATTAATCCAAACGGCTTGGGTTAATTAGACAGCCCCGGACTGGATTCACTCTTCTAGTTGACGAGCAGTCAATTTTTCCCGTCAACAAATGGTGCTAGAAGGAGGGCCTGAATACTATTAATGGCACAAGGAGGTCGCAACACTCCTCCCCCACCTACCCGCTTACCTTTAGTAACTAGAATTCTTTCAGACGATAACATTGTCCCTCAAACAGCAACCACATCAAACGATAATCTACAGATCACCGTTGAACCAGTAACTCCAAACGCCCCAGGGGCTAACGTACAAGAAATTGTTCGTTAATCCCTCATAAGAACGCACAGTGCCTTGGCCCATATCAGAAAACTAGGTCAGCCTTTGAACCAACCATTAGAATTATCTGATATTAGGGAGAAACTTGAAGGTACTGATCTTACCTTAAACCCTACAGATCTAGATCATATCCTCACTCCTGCAGCAGGAGGATCTGGTATTCCACCATCACCACCCCCTTCATCTCCTTCTTCTTCTGGAGAAGAATCATCAGACGAAGGTAGTTCTTCATCTCAGCCTTCGACACCACCCACACCTATGGCCAATCTGAAAAATCCCACCATACCTTGGCTCGACCAAGATGCAGTGGCCATACCTGGTCCCCAACATCCTTTGCCTAAACATCCAGAGAAATGGCTCCCTAAATTTGACTCATATTCCAAGCAGATTGTTGAAGACCATATCAAAAAATTTATGCTAGCCATTAGGCTCCGTAGTGTTGAAAAAAAAGACATAGTGTGCAGATTGTTTCCCTACACCTTTGAAGGCAATGCCTCTACCTGGTACTTTGCCCAACAACCCCACACCATCATGTCATGGGATAAATTTGAGTCCTGTTTCCTTGAGAAATTCGGAGACGACAAGTCTCTTGAAGTTCTGATCACGGAACTCTCTAGTTTAAAGATTAACCCCTAAGAAAAGATAAAAGACTTTAATCAAATGTTCCTGACATTAAAGAATCGAATCCCCGTGGACATGATGCCTGCCGAAAATCTTATCGTCGCATACTACATGAAAGATTTACATCAAAACATAGCCATTTGGGTAAAAAGGTCCAAGGAAGCCACATTGTTAGAAGCCTTCGAAGAGGCGAGTCAAATCGAGAACGATATTCTTAGCCTAAAAGACAATACATTTAACGAGGTAGAGACTATTTCATCCTCCAAGAAGAAGATCGAAATCTTTCTTAGACCCCCCGAAAACAAAACTCAACCAGATAGTTCAGATCTAGAACTTACAGAAGGTCATTCAGAAGTTATTTAATCAAGTTATAGATTTAAAAATGTCGGTTGAAGAAGCTTCGTCAAGAAAAGAGCCTTACAAACCCCCTTTTAGGAAGCCTTTTCCCACAAACCAGCCTAACTCAAATTCTGAAGGCCTAAATCTAGAAAGCTTACAATTTGCTATTCAAACGATTCTAGAAGCACATGATAACTTGATTCCTCCCGAGATTCCTGAAGAAGTAGCTGAAAAAGAGATAGTAGAAGAGGACGAATCCTCCCCAAACATTTTCGGACATTTTTCGGATAGCATTTTTCAAGCAAATTTTGAAACAGTGCATCCTTACAATACCAGGAGCAAGACAGCAAATAAGTCTTCTTCTGAAATTATAACTAATGCACCTCCAAAACAATCTAAATCAATTGAGACTAAACAGAATTTAGCATCCCCAAGTTTAGAGTATGATTTGATTGAGGATCTTAAAAAACTTAGGGCTAACATCTCTGTTTACGAATTATTAAAATTCCATTTTCTTCTGCAAAAGATGTTGCAAAATATTGTGGAAAACAGCAAAAATAGCAATCCGAACAGCAACAAGGTTGCTGAAAACAGCCCCAAAACTCCTCAAAAGGTCTCCGCCAAAACGACGTCAGATCCTTCTGATAAAAGAGACCTTGCTGTAAAAAGTGTAACAAATGTAGATAAACTAGTTTCAGGGGTTGCGATTAAAAAACAGCAAACCTCTGTTGTTAATACTCACAGAAATTGTCCCTCCCTTTTTGTTGACTTTTGAAATTTTCAATAGGAATGTACATAACTGTATGGTAGATTCAGGTGCATCATCAAACGTAATTCCTTGGTCTGTATGTCAAAAAATTAATGCCGAAGTTCAACCGTCCAACTTGAAAAATATTCAGCTTGATCGAACTAGTGTTAAAGTAATAGGTGAATTAAAAAATGTGCTTATCAGATTATCATCTAATCCTAAAGTCCATCAAGTCATTGATATCATTGTCATAGATATACCATAAGTATATGGTTTGTTTTTAAGTAGAGATTAGTCTGAACAACTACATGGCTATTTTGCAATGGATTGGTCTCACTTGTGGCTGCCCGAAAATGGAAAGCCTAACAGAATCAAGGTAAATCGTGAGTGTTATCTTAAGTTCACGGTAACCGATTTAAATGATCCTAATGAACCATTCACTGCTTCCACAAATTCACCTGAAATACAGGGGATGGACACTTTTTCGGCAATTTCATGGCGGAAACCTCTACCATTACTGACCCGAAACAGCAATTCGAAATTATGACATGCACGCAGTCGACAACCTTTTCTCAGTGGCCACATGCACCTGACAAAAGTCAAATATGGTCTCTTTACTTCGATGGGTCAAAATCTAAGGAAGGAGTTGGTGCAGGGTGCATGCTCATTGATCCAGCAGGTAACAAGACTTTGATTTCTTGCTGGTTAGAATTCGAATGCACAAACAACACAGTCGAATACGAGGCACTCCTGCAAGGTCTCAAAAAATCACTAGATTTGAACATTCAGAATTTGACTGTCTTTGGTGATTCAGAAATCGTGGTTAGACAGGTAAAACATTCTATCCACTGTTTATCTCCGCACCTTAAAAGCTATCATACTGAGGTATGGAATTTGATGAACAAGTTTTTTGCGTTTAACATAAATTATATTCCTAGATTGAATAATTCTGAGGCTGATTTTTTAGCTAATGTCGCCTCAAATTTTTTTCCTGCAGAAGGCCTATCTCCGAATGTGTTTTCCATCGAATTGTTGTTCAGACCATCCATCCTGGACAACATCACAAATTGGAGAGTCTTCAATGACGATCAATAAATCATCAGTTTTCTACACATGGAAGAGACTTTCCAGGGCGCAGTGATCGACGAAGGTACCCACGACAAAAACCTTCACGATTTTACGGTAATACTAGATCCAAGATCCACGGAATTTGCATCGGACATGGTAAACTCTATCCCAAAATCTGTGGTTAGATTAGAAAAATTTTATGATCTTCACGATAAGTTTAGAAAATCAGTGAATTGTAAAATGAATAGTTCTTCCTTGACACATGAAAAAGTAAATTTGGGAACTAAAGACAACCCACAGTGCATCAATTTGGGGTTGGGATGTTCTGAGCAAGAAAAGGAAGCATTTACTAAGTTGTTTAAGGAATTCAAAGATGTCTTTTCTTGGACATACGACGACCTAAAAACCTTTGATCCTAACATCATACAACACATTATTCCCATGAAACCCCAGACGCAACCTTTTCAACAGAAGTTAAGAAAGATGCACCCAAAACTCGAACCAACAGTCAAGAAAGAATTAAACAAACTCTTGAATGATAAAATAATCTTCCCAGTAAGGCATACACAGTGGGTCTCTAATCTTGTCCCTGTGAGGAAGAAGAGTGGTGAAATCCAACTATGTGTTGATTTCCAAAATCTTAACCAAGCGTCTGATAAAGACAACTACCCTGTCCCTCCCATGGAGCAGATCCTTCAACAGGTATCCGGTTCTGAAAGATTATTCTTGTTGGATGGTTTTTCAAGGTATAACCAAGTCCTTATGTCTCCCCCAGACTAGCTCAAAACTACTTTTCGTACCCCATGGGGCACCTACGCTTATAGTAAGATGCCTTTCAGGCTCATAAATGCCAGTGTCACTTTTCAGAGAGCGATGGATATCACTTTCTGTGGCTTAATCAATCAATCTGTAGTAGTTTACCTAGATGACGTCACTATTTTCTCAAAAAACAAAGGAGATCATCTAGCTCATCTAATATTTGTTCTACAGGGATGTCGTAAGTATGGCATTTCTTTAAATCCTAAAAAATTCGTCTTCGCGGTAGAACAAGGTAAGCTCCTTGGATTCATTGTATCAAATGAAGGGATGATTATTGACCCTGAAAGGACCTAATTCATTTCAAAACTGCCCCCTCCCTCTTCAAAAAAGTCCATGCAATCTTTTTTAGGACAGATAAACTTTGTTAGGAGATTCGTCCCCAGCTTTTCAGAAATGGTGAGACCATTACAAAATTTAATAAAAAAGGATGTGCGGTACCATTGGGGACCTTTAGAAAGTCAGGCTTTTGATTCAATAAAAAAGGCTATAGTAGACACTCCTTCTCTAATGAGCCCTAATTTTTCATGAGACTTCACCCTCTACATGTTTGCCTCTGATCGGTCTTACGTTGTTGTCATAACCCAAAAGAATGTTGAAAACAACAAAGTCCCAATTGCCTTTGTGAGCTCAGCCTTCAAGGGAGTAGAACTTAATTACCCAGCAGTAGATCAGCAAGATTATGTTGTTTTTAAAGAGGTAAAACACTTTCAATCTTATCTGATGAAATCTAGGACGAAAATCATTGTCCCTTACCCTGTTGTCAGAAATTTGTTAGTACAGAAAGAACTAGGTGAAAAAATGGCAAACTGGGTCACATCCTTACAAGAATATGACATAGAAATCACCCCAGCACAAATTGTTAGAGGCCAAGGTTTATGTAATTTGGTTGTTGATTCAGCTATAGAACAGAAAAATGAAACTGATATGTTAATTCCATATCAGCACTATCAAAATCAAATCTGTTGTGTACAAAACCTTACTAGTCCCTGGTACGACGACATTAAATTTTGTCTTATACATGGATCAGCTCCCCGTCACCTTGATCCCCAAAAAAGGAGAGCACTAAGATTAAAATCTGTTTCTTTTCAGCTGATTAACGGTATTTTGTTTCACCAAAATTTCGATGGAATACTTATGCATTGTCTTGAAAAAGATGAAGCAGAAAAAGTCTTATTGGATTTACATGCAGGGAAAGTTGGTGGGCATTTTGGTGGAGACACCACCACCCACAAAGTATTAAGAGCAGGTTATTACTGGCCTACCCTTTTCAAATACATTCATGCCTTATGCCGCAAGTGTGTAATTTGTCAAAAGGCATCTGGACGAATACAGAAACCAACATTCCCACTGCAACCAGTTTTGGTAGACTCCCCTTTTTAGCAGTGGGGCCTGGATATTATAGGTCCAATCAATCTGACATCCTCGCAACAGCATAAGTACATTATAATAGCCACAGATTATTTCACCAGATGGTCTAAGGTTGCCCCATTAAAAGTTGTAAACACTAGTCAGGTAATATCCTTCCTAAATTCAAATATTATCACTCGTTTCGGTATTCCTGAATGCCTAGTATTTTGACAATGCTTCCTATTTTTTGTCTCTTGAAATGAGTGATTTCGCTCTAGAAAAAGGAATAAAATTAAAGTACTCTTCCAGCTATTACCCCCAATGAAATGGTTTGGCGGAATCAACTAATAAAAACCTGATCAAAATTATCAAGAGAACGGTCTCCGAAAACCATAAAAACTGGCATAACGCACTATTGAACGTGATCTGGGCTGACAGGGTAACTCCTAAAACTGTTGTTGGTAATTCAACCTTTTTTCTCGTTTACAGCAGGGAAGCGATTCTTCCACCGCATGTCCTTCCATCTCTGCAGTTATCACAGAAGGTGCAAGAAGAAGACTGTCCTCCCTTGGAGAGTTGGATTAACTCTTTGCTAAAGTTAGAGGAAGTAAGGGCTCAAGAAAAACAAAAATTGGATCAACATCAACTCATTGTTAAAAACTGGTTTGATTTCAATTATGCCTCTGACAGAAATTTTGAGATAGGTGACCTTGTCCTTAAGTGGGACAAACCTCATGAGGGAAAAGGAGAGCATACTAAGTTTCAAAACTTGTGGTTGGGACCATTTTTAATTGCTGAGAAACTGGGTCCCAGTTCCTTTCACCTGCAGAATTTAGAGGGACAGCCAGACACCTTCCCAGTGAATGGCCAAGCTCTCAAAAAGTACTTCACCTGATGACGCTCCCATACACCCTTTGTAAATATTTTCTATTTTGTTTTACTTGCTATTTTTTTTTCTTTTCTGGTTTGTTTTGGTTTTCATTTATGCTTATCGGTCTTTCTTTTGAAACACACAAGCCTACACCATGCGTTAGCTCAGACAAAGAAAACAGAAAACTTCCCCTCGAAAATAACTGCTGAAAATTGTCAGAACATAAATTGTTGTATTTCTCTAAAATTGTAGCCTTGTTAAAGATGAATTTTTTGAAAAGCGTTTTCTCGGTTTCAATTTTCAATTGAAAGTATTCACGACCATCTATAAAAATATTTTTATGCTGTCCCTGTTCTTTAAGAGAGAAACTCAACGATGTCTCCCTATTCTTGAAATTCAGTTTTAACAAACTATTTTTGGATCTTGATGAAGGACATCACGAAAAATTTCAAGGTCTGTGACATATCAAGATGTGTTAAAAAATGGAATTTTCAGCATCACCCTGCTCTATTGAATATTTTAAAAACTATAATATGAATAAACTCTCAGAGAGTTGTGCGAAGTGTTTGTAAACCCGCCAGGACACTGAACAGGTCTGTTGGCAGAGGGTAAATGCATGCATGACGCCAAGATAACTTCGTCGGGGTACTGAACAGGCCCGCTGGTAGCGAAGTAATGTCAGGTAAAAGAAAATTCTCAGATATGGATTTCGTTTTTAAGAGTCCTTCATTCTAATCTGAAATTTCTTGATAGGATACAGATGTCAGAGTGGGTTAATTGACATCCCTGTCGAGGCTATGGATGCCTACTGGCAACAACGGCCTTGTCAATAGTATTGGATATTTTAACTTAACATCGTGTCTTTCTTTTGCCAATTTTGTCACCAGTTTTCGTTTCTTTAAAAAATAAAAGTTGTCTAAAATTGGACTGCGTTATGATTATTTGAGATGTTCAAATGGCTTTTCAGTTGTTCTTCGATTTGAAGTTTTTCAGATTTTTCTAACCTGAACTCATTCGTGTAACAAAGATAACTGCTTCTCCCAGCATGTTGCCATTGTTGGCAGCAATAATATAATTGTTATTTGTATTAAATAATCTACATAGCTACTTACACAAGGACTTGAAATTTTATTACTCTTCATGAGAAGTTTCCTAAACGACAGTTGTAAATCATCGCTTTTTACTTATCGTCTATTCATGCTTCGTTTTCATGACTGTAAGCATGAAAAATTGCGACTGTAATTACCATTTTGTTTTAAAATTTCATTGAAGGCAAATGGTTTATTTAATTTGTTATGGAGTTTGATTCCTTGCCATGAAGATATTACCCTGTTTTGTTTTTTACCCTTTCAACTCTAAGCATGCCTAAGAGATTGATAGTTTTAACAAACAAAAGACCCCCACCATTTGATTTTTTTGTATTGGTTTTGGTTTGATCTTTGATCACATTTCTTTCACAAAACTTATGATTATTCGATTTTTTGACTTACCCAACTTTGTAATCAAACCATGATGTGTGCACTTATGTTCGTTTTGAGTACTTTGTTCCTAGCTTGCACTCAATACCAAGGTGGCATACAATGTAAAGACTGCCATTAATTCTTAGGATGGTCTCGGGTTTCACAAACATCTTCGCATGTGTTTTAACTAAACACCCTTCCCATCGTATGAGTCATTACAGCGTGTATTGTTAGGCTCGGGGTTATGGCTCTATTTCGTTTTTGCAAACCCTACCTGTATGTTGTTCTTTGCTTACCCTCCCGTCCAGTATCGCCCCTGCAGTAAGGATTGAACCAAACGGTATCCAAACCCTGCTCTCATACGATGATGCTAGGGAGGATTTGGAAAGAAATGGCTGACATGTTTTCATCAAGAAGTTTCAGGGTTTTAATCTTCAGGTTGCCCAAGAGTTCGCCTTATCATTTGATGGTTGTAGGGAAAACATTGGTGATGTGCAATTGGAGGTAACTGAGGAGTTTCTGATTCAAGCCATAGGATTGCCAGAAGTTAGTCAGAAATGGTTTAAAAACGCGAAAGTGGAGGAAGTCCCTTGGACCCTGATGTTTACATCGCAAAAAATAACCAGTTGTGATAGAGGTATGCCAATTTCATTCCTAAAAATTAGATGGCATGATTTACTCACTATGGTGAAACAATTTGTTACATGTGAGGGACGGTTCGAACTTGTATTTTTATATCATTTATGCTTTCTTATGAGTTTTATGGGTTTCCCTTTGAATATGCCATATTACCTACTCAGAAATCTATATAAAATGGGGAAAAGATTTAAGAAACAGAGGTCAGACTCAAGTCTTTTTCATCATGGCCTGATTAAAATCATCCTCATACATCATTTAGAGTCACAAAATGACTGTTGGGATTCGTTTATTACATGAAATGGTTTTGGTAACCCTGAATTGGGAGAAGTAGATAAGCTCGTCGTTGAGGAAAAGCTTGTCCACCCAACGACATCTCTTCCACCTCCCCAGGCTTGTGACTCTTCCCCTAACAGCGAACCCTTGATCTACCCTAAGGTCATTCAACAGGCTATTCATCTGGTTACACATCCAAAGGACGGTGTTAAAATTGCAAGGAAACTTATAGGAAAGAAGTTTAAAAGTAATGTTGATGTCAATTTCAAAAACAAAAGAGCTAGCAGGCTAATTTCTCGAAGTCTTCGAAATAAGGCAAGCTCTCGTGCAGATGCGATTAGCATGATTGAGGTTAATGAAAGCTCAGACTCTAAAATTGACAAATTCCTTGCAGAGGAAGACCCTGTGTCATTCGGGCTATACCCTGATCGACCCTATAACTTTGTCGATAATTTGCCTCCTTGTTTGAGAGACAACCCAGAGTTTCCTGGTGTCCAGCTCTGCAATAAATTGACTATCCATATAGAGGGTTCTCTGATCCATAATATTATTCGTTCTAATGCAAACTCCTCACAGTCACAATTCGATGTCTGCCTACCATGGATCGACAGATACTATACTGATGTCCCATTTCTACAGTCACGGGTTAAGTTTTTAAAAGACCAGGTTGATGTTTTAACAAACGAAAACAACAGGCTTGAATATATCATCCAAGGGAAGGAGAAGCGTTTGAAAACCACAGGTCATGTGATTTTTAAAAACGTAGAGGCGGCTACAGCCATCGTTAACTCCAAAGTTTCATGATACAATTTGATTTTATGATTAGAGGTATGATTTTTATTTTTTTTTATAGCATGATTATTGTCATTCTTAAGTTAGATTATTTGGTTTGTTGAATAAACTATTTTTATTATTAGATTAGCTTTTTTTATTTATTCCATAAAATGAGATTTCATTTTCTATTATAACTAGCTACAGAATCACAAGATTCTGTATCCAGTTAAGAAAATTTGAATTGTCTAAATTAATGACAGAAAACATATATGAGATCTTCCTATTTTCTTTTGCTTGCAGCATAATTTAGGAGCCCATGATTTCAAAGATTATATGAGGCACTTTTAAGATCTCCTAGTCATATATATTATGTATTTTGAATAAACAGAAATAGATTGTTGTTAGTTTTTGCATATTTAGTAAGATCAGGGAGGTTGCATCCCCCTTTATTTTTGAAACAAATTTGATCTCATGAACAAGAAACAGTTATGTTTCCTGATACCTATATAAACCTATCATTTTGTAAACATTGCATCATCTCGGCCTGGGGCAAGAGTATGGGCATTTTATCATAGACTTGAATGGAACAGAATGCACGTTACAGCTTTAGCTTTTCTGTATGATGTTTTGATTCAAGTTATGTTTATTTCGATTTGATAATAGATGGTGATTGCTTTCATCGTCATGATTTATTGCAAGTTTATATGATTCATTTTTATATGATGACCATATCTTATGTTTCAGATACAATATACAGTGATCATCTATCCAATTTAAATTAGGAGATTTATCTCTAATTTATGTTGAATGTTTACATGCAAGTTCTTACAAGAAGATTTATCTCGTTGTAGTTACTTGCAGATCATAAAGATCACTGTGACTGTATCCATTATATGTTCTGTTATCATAACTCAATCTTTAGCATATTTGTTTCGCATTTGTTTGGAACGATCTTAAGATCTGTTGCAGGTTTACTTCCCGGATAAGGTGGTTGGACATTCTCTATTGAACAGACATTGGATGCATTAATAGGTTAGTCTATTATTTTATTTTTTTTACTTGTTTATTTTAGAAGTTTTATATATATGGTATGATTTCCATTATCTATAATTTTTTGTTCGATTAAGTAGTTTAATATTTGATTTCATGAATGTATACATCCAAGAAAACAAACCAAAAAATTTAAATAGTATTTTCACTTTCTTTATTACTGTTGTTAAAGGAACCAATTTACATTCAATTTTTATGAGTTTAGATTAAAACTCGTGATTTGTACATATTGTATATAGAATTATTATACATATATTATTTAAATAAATTGTACATATATATATACTTGAATGTACATATAGATTTTAGTGATTGTTATTTATTAGGTTATTGTATTTCCTTTAGTTATTTGTTTCGCTTTCTTTAGGACTTAGATCGGACAACGGAGCCGCTAAACCCATCGGAGTGAATTAATCCAAATGGATTGGGTTAATTAGACAACCCCAAACCGGATTCACTCTTCCAGTTGACGAGCGGTCAATTTCGCCCATCAACACAACCCACCTCTTCACTCTCGCTCCCAGATAACCAGCAACAAGCTCAGGTGAGAACAACCACAACATTTAGCTAATGCATAGGTGATGGAAGCAACTCGGTATGGACATAGACAATGGCATCAAGACATGATCAGTACATGAACTGTGTTGGCAGCAACTACCAGTTGTTATGACACAGAACGGGCTCAGGCAGATACAGGTGCGTCGAGCTTCACATGAAATACACATGATAAATCAAGTATTACTACAGGCTCTATAAGTGTGTGCATGCTCAAAGGTTGATAAGGGAAATCATGGCTCAGTGTGTGAGTGTGTTCTTACATGGGAAGCATGGAAAGAATGGTCAAGAACCCCCCGAAAGAACGAACATTTCCACATAAAACTCCAAGCACCAAGATTGACACATGTCTTCGTGAAGCTGCATGAGCTCCACATATAATTTGTTCCCTTCCCATTGGAACTTAGGATAACTTAGGTTATACCCAACCTTAGTATCTTAGGGAATATACACAATATTCCCTTAGAGTTAAGCCTTCAATCTTAGCCCCTTGTTCCTAGACTCTTAGCCCCATCCCTTTCCCTACCTAGTGGAGCTCAGTCCCCTTTCTCTTTTATCATGGTTGGTATACATGAAGTGATGTATTTTATATTAATGACATGAGTATTTCCATATACAAAAATAGGCTCGTTGGCTTGTAGCATCTAGGCTCTCCGACCTAATCATCACATAAGCCTCCTAGCTTATAATCACTTGGCTCACCATCCTATAAAACATGTTACATTTAAAATTACAACTGGGGCTCAGTCTTGGGATATCAGATTAAGATACTCTAAATGGTTGGCTAACTTAGTTCATGTTAGAAATAAAAGTGGTGAAATCAAGTTGTGTGTAGACTTTCAAAATCTGAATAGGTTTTCCCTAAAAGACAATTATTTTCTTCCCAAGATGGATTACATTCTGCAGAAGGTGGTTGGATCATAGAAGATGTCAATTCTTGATGGATTTCTTGGATGCAACCAAATCATGGTGCATCCTGATGATCAAGAGAAGAAAACCTTCACAACACCCTGGGGTACATTCATGTATGTCGAGATGCCTTTTGGGCTCAAGAATGCAGGGGAAACTTTCCAAAGGGCTATGGACATAGATTTTGTTGATGAGAAAGATAAGTTCATTGTCATTTATTTAGATGATATTCCTATGTTTTCAGATTCTGATGATGAGCATCTAAAGAATTTGAAAATGGTTTTTTAGAAATATAGGAAATTTGGCATTTCATTAAATCCCAAGAAATCTAACTTTGGAATGAAAGAGGGGAAACTACTTGGTCATATCATTTTGAAAGAAGGAATAAAGCTATATCTGAGTAGAGTGGCTACAATTCTGAATATTGACACACCCACAAGCAAAAAAGAGGTACAGTCCTTTCTTGGAAGAGTAAACTTTCTTAGGAGGTTTATCCCAATCTGGCTAAAATCATAAAGTACATTACCAACATGCTCAGAAAAGGAAGTGAGATAAAGTGGACTCCAGAAGCTGGGAGATATTTTGAGGATATAAAATTGGCATTGACCAAGGTGCCAATATTTTCGAGTCCATAATATGCAAAGGATTTCATCTTGTTCTCTTTTGCATTGGAACATACTATTGTTGGTGTCTTGTTGCAAAAAGATTAAAATAATTTTAAAAGTCCCATAGCCTATTACAATAGAACTCTAAGATAATCTCCATTGAAGTATGACATCATGGAGAAGCAAGCATATGTACTGGTAAAATCCTTCAAAGAATTCAGAATTTATATCTTACATTCTCATGTTGTTTCTTATGTGCCCAACAATTCTATGAAAGAAATCTTAACTCAGTCTGATCCTGAAGGAAAAAGGGGAAAATGGATAGTTGTCTTGTTAGAGTATGATCTTGAGATAAACCCTACAAAGTTGATCAATGGTTGTGGGCTTGCTAAAATGATGACACAGTCATATTATGATGTCTTGGGGATAAATTGTATTGCTGACCTATCAGAAAATTCAAAGGAAGAGACATTCCCATAGGTATCCCAAAAATTACTTGAATCTCCATGGTATGTTGATATTATCTATGTGTTAAGGAATTTACAAGCTCCTCCTGAACTAACCAAGACAAAGGCTAGATTTTTCAAGTTAAAAGCAACAAATTTTTGTATGCTAGATGATTCTCTGTATTGGAAAGATCCAGGTGGAATTTTACTATGTTGTTTATTGGAAGGAGAAGTAAAACATGCTATCAAAGAATTTCATAAAGGTGATTGTGGAGGGCACCATTACTGGAAAACCAATGTGCATAAGATACTGAGAGCGTGATTTTATTGGCCCAACATTTTTTCGGAAGTGTGCAAGGATGTGTCCAATTGTGATGAGTGCCAGATTTTTTATGGCAAAAGGTAACTGCAGCCCTTGCCATTAAAACCTATTTATGTTGAAGCACCATTTAGGCAAAGGGCCCATGATTTTATAAGAGAGATTCATTCACCATCTTCATCTCAACATAGGTGGATATTGACAGCTACAAACTACTTCACCAAATGGATTGAAGCAGTTCCAACAAGGCAAGTTATTGATGTTGTTATTATTCAATTTCTAGAAAGAAACATTATGTCTAGGTTTGGTTGTACAGTCAAAATCATAACTAATAATGTAGCAACGTTCAATTCCAAGAGAATGGAAAATTTTTGCAGTGATTACAACATAACCGTTGTTCATTCCACAACTTATTACCCATGGGGAAATGGGTTAGCTGGGTCATCCAAGAAGACTTGACAAGAATTATTAAGAAGCTTCTACAAGAAAACAAGAAGGCTTGGAACAAGAATCTTATTTATGCATTATGGGCTAATAGGATCACCACCAAGAATTTTATTGCTACATCACCTTTTCAGATTGTATATGGCACAGATGTTGTTTTCCCTACTTCATTAGGGATACCAGTGATGAAGTTGTTTCAAGAACAAGAAGTTGAAACAAATGATGCTCAAATAAGGATAAATAAACAGATTCATGTACATCAAATGAGAGAACAAGTGTTCAACAACTCACAACTGCATCAGGATAAAATGAAAAAGGTCTTCGACAGACATACAAAGGATGATGATTTCAAGGTAGATGATATGGGGCTGAAGTGGGATGCAAGAAATGAAGATAAGGGGAAGCATGGAAAGTTTGACCACCTCTAGTTGGGACCATTCAGAATTGTTTCTTATCATGGGAGCAATGCTTATTTGTTGCAGGAGCTCAATGGAAATCTTATTGGTGGAGGACCTGTAAATGGCAGGTTTCTCAAACACTACCTTTCTTAAAAGTATTTTGGTCTTTCCATTTCATTGTAAATAACCATTGTTATTTTTTCTTTTTCAAGATAGAGAAGTTTAAGTTTTTTCATCTCAAAAGAATTTGAAGCCTGAAGAGAAGGCCCTAAGGTTTTGTTGTAGATTACTGGTGTAAATTAAAATAAAAAAAGGTATGCAAGTTTCTATTTTTCAAAAAAAATCAGAATTTTCAATAATAGCCCAATGGATAAGGCTATTGGATCTATAGTTCTTTGGCTCCTCGTAGGGAGGACGCCATCCCCAATTGGATCCCATGTTAGTCACCAGTAATAAAAAAAATTCCTAGGGTCAGGGTTCTAAAATTATCAAAGGCGCTAAACGATTTGGAGGCCAGACAAATTGAAAGAAAGGTTAAAAATGGCACAAAGTAGTTAAATTTGGAGAAACAATTAATTAGATCGGGCCTGAAAGAATTTTGACCACGATCCATCAAAATCAATGGACATGAAGCATTGTGGGATTTGAAGTTGCACGGGAGATAATTCTTAAGGGTGGTCCCGCAATCCAAACCGATGTTTCCATTGAGGGGTACGTGTCAGCGCTGGGTTGATTGCGGAATGACAAGCGGGTAGTCCCAAAACCGCCAATCCACATATCTGCAAATTGAAAAGTATAAGGTGTCGATGTGACTTTTCCATTTTTTATTATTTTCAAAAACGGGACCGTTGGAACACTATTGCGACCACCATTTTGTGTCGCAACCTGACTTTTCACCATTACAGTTCACTTCTAGGTATTTATCGTGTCGTCATGGATCCCATAGTATTTTCACTAGCAGAGAAAAACCTTGAAGGTAATGAGGAAGCCCTAATTGAGAGATATGCAGATGTATTTGATCCTAATATCACTATTTCCCCCATTTATGTGTCTCGAAGCAACTTGGTTGATATAAAGGGAAAGAATATTTCATTTTTAGACGTAGTGCAGGCCTCCATTGTCCCATATGCTTTCGAGATTTCTTTCTTGTTTCCTGAATTCATAGGTTGGTGCGTTGAGCAATATTCCCATGCATAAAGGGTAATTGTTAATAAACAAGGGTCTCAAGTCCTGTGTAGAATAAAAATTTTGTCAGTTTGAGATTCACTGAATATACCAGAAGTATTTTTCATCAATTCTAAGTCATTCAATGAAGAAAAGATGATTTGGGTTTACAGAGAATGTTCGCCAGAGCGTAAAAGTCAATTTATACAACAAATCATCAAACCTGAAAAAATGTCAGAGAGTTTGTCCTTACCAATGAGTATCAACATCATGGTCATTGAAGTTCAGTGGGTCTGTTCCCTGTTGAGTCGGGTCCTAGGTACAGATAGTGATAAATTTGTTGTTGAAGTCATGCTTGGTTTTCTTTTGATTTTTTCAAGTCAGAGTCTGTTTAGTCAGTCTGAATTAATTTTGATGAATTCCTAGCTAACACCATTTACAAGCAGCTAGTGAATTTCCACTCTTTGAGACATTTTAGATATTAAACATATCTGCTAAAAAAATTATTGGCAAGTAACCATGGAGAAATCCATAAAAAAGCTTATGTATCTATTGAATATAAAAGAATTACTTTGCTTATATTCATCAATGAGGTCATGTTGAGAATCTATTCTCTTATTATTAATGCAAGTTTACCCAGAGGTTTGGAAGACATGAAAGTTCACCTGCAGCCAAATCCATAAAATAGAGTGGGAGACTAGGTACTTTTTATGCATTCAACAATGATCTGGGTATATGGTTTTCATGAGTCTCCTTACTTGTTATCTGTTTTCCTAATTCCCGACATTTTTTCTCTTGAGTTGATTAGGCAAGGAATCATCTCTGAGGCATAGAACTTCATCAAATTTCATAGAGCCTCTAGCATTAAATTCCTATTTGTTATTGGTCCTTTTGTTCTTAAGTCTAGATCATGTTTATCACAGGTTAAGATAAAAATCAAAGACTTTGGTTTTTCAGAAATACAAGGAAGAAATAATGATCCACATCAGATCATATCCAAGAGAAGACAAATGAATAAAAATGCACCTTATGAACATGAGTATGTTGAAGGCTTTGACAAATTGGTTAATTTGGAAGTGTGTATTGATGTGGAAGCACCTTTGCAGTAAGTGCAAACACAACAAGCTCCTTAAAAGTTCGTGATTAAATTCCCAAAGCCAATGTGTACATCAAGAGAAGTATTTCAAAGACCATGGATATTGATGTTGAACAAACTGCTAAAAAGAAGATAAAAATTATTCATCCAAAGTAGATTGTAGATTTGGAAGATGAAGGGCCCATAGATCAAGTAAATTTGAACATTATGGAAAGTGGTACCAGTATTGTAGAAATTGGGGAAAGAAGTCATCTTGAAAGTGAAGGAAGCTCAAGAGCCTTTCACAGTCAAAAATATATTTTTTATAAAGAACCTGATACAGCCTATCAGTCCAGAGAAGACCTAGCAAAACAATATGCTAAAAAAATAAATGTGGCTTTGGGTGAAATGAGGGATGTGTTTCCTGAAGTGGAAAAAGTTTCTCAACATAAATCTTCTTTATTCATTGTGAGGGATATTGAAAAGAAAGATTTTAATATTGCAATTGTAGAAGAGGATGAAGTGTCTGAGATTAAAATTAAATATGACCAGATAAGTGACCCTGACAAAGTGCAGTTCCATAAGCAGGCCAATGATTTGTTCTATTTTGATTTTTTGAGTTTAAATTTGAAAAATTCAAAGCTGACATCCTTAGGTGCAAAATTAGAAGGACAACTAAGACAAGAAAAAACAACCAACAAATCTTGGAAGACTCAAATTAAAAGGCTTGAGTCTGAAGGACCTCAAGGTCTGAAGTCTTTATTGGATGAAAAAGATAAAATAATTCATAGTTTGAAGAAAAAGTTGAAGATGCTTGCTACAGAACACCCACAGACGACTGAATTTGTAGCTTTACAGCAAGAAAAAGAAACATTTAGGAAAGAAACAATGGATCATAATTATAAGCTTTTGTATCTGGAAAAGGAAAAGATGGAATGGTCTCAAGAAAAAGTAGAGTTGGTGACTAGAGCCATGGTTTTAGCCCCTACTACAAGAACTGGATCAACCATTGAAGACATTGTTCAGGTTATGTCACAAGTCATTCTGAAAGAAGGAGAGATCAAAGGATTAAAGGAAAACATGGAAAAATTGGAGCAGGAAGTGTGCACAAAGGATGAAAAGATATCCCAAGTTCAAAATGAAAAGGTAACCTTACAAGAGAAGGTTAATAAATTGAATTCAAGATTAAGGGGTAAAAGTCTGTTGCAAGGAGCCAAACATATCTTATGGGATTCTATAGCTATTGAGGCTGCTAAATTTAGATCATATTTGAATTTTTTAAATGATAAGGATAATATAGAAATCACAGCCAGGCATAGATGCACTATTGTTAATGATACTTTATCCAAGAAACCATATAAATGGGCACAAAATGCCATTAATCCTCTCAACTCAGTTCCTCCTGCACATCTTCAGACCATTGGGGTAAAAGACAGGATTTCATTGATCATCTGGGCTAGAAGGATTATTGCAAAACATAATCTTTTGAAATCAGTCCTGAATAAAGCAACACAGATGGAACAAAGTGTGCAAGATTTTAAGAATTTGTTTGAAGAATTGTTCATAAAGGGCCTTCCATCACTCTAGGATGGTTAAGGTAAATTGCATGATCAAAAAGAATATAATGCACTTTTGACTCAGTCAAGAATGGATAACTCAAAATTTGAAACCCTGGAGGAGGGTTTGAAAGGGGCTACTTAACTTGATAAATTGAGTACAAATTTTGAAATTCTAAAGCAGTTTAAGATAGTCAAACTTGGTCTACATGTCATGTCTTATGCCACTTGCATTGAATTGGAAATTTTAATGAAATAAATGACAGATTATGATATTCCTTATGAATTATAATGGAAGGAAATAGTCAAATTGGGAAAGACAAAATATAATTTCCCAGGACCGAGTAAATGATTTCCAGTTGTCGAAAAAAAGGCAACAAATCAAATGAATATAAAATCAAAGTCAAAGGACGAAGATAAACGACAAAACTGCAGGAATATCCACAAATCCTAGATTTTGTGAACTAAAATTTTCTATTTTAAGTGTAATCGGTTCAAACCTAATGAAAAGAAATTGTTGTATAATCATTGTAGGTTTTGATGTATTCGAGGTTGGCAGAAGTGCAAAGGAAAATTTTGCATTGAACATTGTATACATTTTCTGAATTTAAATGAAATTCAAGTGCAGATGTCCAGATATTTTTCATACCAAAGATTCTAGTGGTAATGATCTGAAGTTTGTTTTCCTTCATGTATGTTCTTCTGGTTTCTTTATCTTTCATATGTGTATGCTCATATGTTTGAATTGGATATCAAATGGTATGAAATTCATCTTAAAATATGATTTAGATTCTAGTAATTCAAATACTATTTATTCTTTCTTAACTCATCGGAATTCATCTTAATGGTGCTATGAATGTTGTTATTTGTTTTCCTCTTTCTTCCATTCTATAACACCAATTTAAAAAACTGAAAGATCATTTCCTATCTATCCTTTGTTTCCTTGAGAGTTCTATTTACCAGACATAGTTTTCATTTTCTTTCAAAGAATTGACTCCATTGACCAATGGGTCCCTTTCCTTCTTTCCAACAAACCTTTTAAAAAACCCTTCACCTATTCAAAAACCTAGCCACTGATCCTCGAAGAAAATTCATCTTTAGAGACAAAGTGACAAGAGAGATCCCTCTTAGAACTGAAAGGCTAGTTTCAGTTCTAAAGTGGTTCTTTGGTTACCTTTGGGAGTTGCCTCCTTAGCCAAGAAATTTAATTGGTTCTAACACACTCTACTAATTATCAAATAACATTCATACTAAAGAAGCCTAAAGAGCTAAAGCATGAACCTAATGATTCAAAAGATATCACTTTCTCATCAATCATTGAACATTATGTGTGATGAGTTGAGTCCTCAAGTACATATGCTTGGCATAGTTTGCAACAAAATACAAAAACAAGGGCATGAAAATAAAACATGGTGAAAATCAATATGTAAGATGCAATGAATAGAAAGACCTTGAAAATTACTACAAGGAATACCTAATGTTGCATGTCCAATATAACGTTGATGAACATAATTTTATGCAATCCCACTTGTTATGGAAGGATGCGTACATAGTGTTCTAAGTGTATATTTTAACCTTGTACAATCTTTTACTGCAAACATATTTTCAATAAAAGAATTGAAAAGATACAATGGAAAATACACACATTACATAGATATTTTTCCCCTGGAAACCCAAACCGGGAAAACCAACATATTATTTATGCATTCATAGTGATACATTGTTTACAATACAATATACATATAGGAGCCAGCAGCATCCAAAACCCTAACACAATGACCTGGATTAGTCAACAAACCTAGTTCCTTAACCGGAAATAGAAAACCATCGACAAAAACCACGTGCTAAAAAATCACCCAACAATGGACATGAAAATTGAGGCGGCATGAAAAATGAGGCAAAAATGCAACACGTTTTCTGAGGAAAAAAAATTCTCGAGGGTGTTTCCCCCGAACCCCCTACGCACCCAACACAACGTAGTAAACACTAAATCTAGTCATGCAAAGAATATAACACATACCCAACATTCTCCCACTTGTTGGTTGATTTGCATACAAGGGGTTACAGGGTTACATAGTCAACAATCCAGGGAAACAATGCCCATAGATCCTCTACACCAAGAGAACTTCTTAGTGCTCATATATTTTGTTAATGAATCTGCAACATTCTTCAAAGTGTCCACCTTCATCAACAACACTTTCTTTTATTCAACCATGTCATTCACAAAGTGATATTGAATATCAATATGATTTGTCTTTGAATGATAAGTCGGGTTCTTCACTAGAAAAATTGCACTCTGATTGTCACAATCTATCCCTACATCTTGTTGTACCAACCCAATACCTGAACACAATATTTGTAACCATATTGTTTCCTTACTTGCATGAGTGGTTGCCATGTATTTGGATTCTATATTTGAAAGTGCCACTACAACCTATATTTTTCTCATCCAATTGATTTCTCCTCCAAACAGGTTAAACACATACCCGCTTGTAGATCTCCTACGATCCAGATATCCATCCTAGTCTGCATCCAAAAATCCATGTATGTCCAACACTCTGTTCAATCATGGTCTTCCTTGGTAGCACAATCCATAGCTAGTAGTGCCATGCAAATACCTGAAAACCCTTTTTACTATTGTCCAATGTTCCTTCCATGGTTTTGACATATACCTGCTCAAAACTCCCAAATGTCTGGTCTAGTACAAACCATTGCATACATAAAACTGTCAATTTCACTTGCATATGGAACATGAGACATGTCCTCCTCCTCTTCCTATGTCTTGGGACACTGATCCACAGATAACTTTACACCAAAAGGAATAGGGACCTTGACCGGTTTACATTCCTACATATTAAACCTCTGCAATATTGTCTCGACATATTTTCTCTAATTTAACCAGAGTTTCCTCTTTTTCCAATGTCTTTTAATTTCCATGCCCAAAATGAAATTTGAAGCACCGAGATCCTTCATGTCAAATTTAGAAGACAATTGAATTTTCACATCCTGGATAATCTCCTTGTTGTTTCCTATCAACAACATGTCATCCACATACAAGACCAAATAAATCAAATGATCACCAATTAATTTAAAATACACACATTGATCCTCTTTGCTTCTTGTGAAGCCAAGTCCTAGCATATAAGTATCAATTTTTTTATACCACATCCTTGGTGATTATTTTAAACCATACAAGGACTTTTTCAGCTTGCATACTAGCTCCTTCTTTCCCTTCACAACAACGCCTTTTGGTTGCTTCATATAGATTTCTTCTTCCAGATCCCCATGTAAGAATGTTGTCTTCACATCCATCTGTTCTACTTCAAAATCAAATGTAGCAACAACAAATAACATAAATCTTCTAGAATTTAACTTGGAAACATGAGAAAAAATATCACCAAAATCAATTCCCTCAACCTGGGAATAACCCTTTTCTAGTAACTGAGCTTTGTATTTCTCCACTTTTCCTTATGCATTCGGCTTCTTTTTAAATACCCATTTGTTGCCAATGGTATTTCTTCCAGTCGGAAAATCCACTAAATACCAAGCCTCATTCTTATCCAAGGCTGTCATTTCTTCATCCATCCACTTTTTCCATATCTTTCCATCCTCTTAATCAACTGCCTCCCTAACAGTTCTAGGATCATCATCAATAATGGACTAAGAAAAATTTGAACGAAAATCAGATGGAGTATACCTTTCCGATAGCCTCCTTTATCGAACTGATCTCCTCAATACTGGAGTATGGGGATCTTCTTCTTCTTATTCTTGTTCTTCTGTAGAGTCTGATTCATCATCCTTTAGATCAAACTCTATTTTCTCTAGTTCTTTCTTACTTGGTAGGACTTCATGTTTAACAACATCCTTCATTTCTCTAAATACCACATCTTGGCTATACACAACCTTCTTAGTTTCTAGGTTCCAAATATTATAACCTTTGAGACCATCTTTATACCCAATAAAGATACACTTTTCAGCCTTCTTATCTAGCTTACTCTTGTTTTCCTTTGGAACATGAACATAGGCCTCAAAACCAAATACCTTGAGATGTGTGAGAGAAGAATTATTACCAGTCCATACCTCTTTTGGAGTCTTGTCATCCAGYGCTGATGAGGGTGATCTTTTGACCAGGTAACATGCAATACTCACTGCCTCTGCCCAGAATTATTTCCCTAACCTAGCACCACTRAGCATGCACCTTGATTTTTCCATCAGCATCTTGTTCATTATTTCTGCAACTCCATTCTACTGAGGTGTATATGGATTAGTATTTTGCATTGCTATACTGCACTTCTTACAGAATTATTTAAATTCATTTTAATTATTTTCTCTRTTTCATTCTCAACAAGARCTTTAAACTCTTTAAACCTATCAAAGACTTCAAATTTATTCTTGAGGAAATATATCCAAGTATTCCTCGAGAATTCATCTATAAATGAGACATAGTACACATATTTTTCCAATGATGGAATCGACACAGGTCCAAACACGTCACTGTGAACTAGCTATAAAATTCATTCTACCCTTGTTGCACCATAGGTGAATCTTACCTGATTTTGCTTCCCATATACACAATGTTCACAGAAAACAAAATCCAGAGAGAAATTAAACATACCTTCAACCATACATTTACCATGTAGTAGTCAAAGACCCTTCTCTCCGATATTCCCCAGTCTTTGATGCCACATCATAACCTTTTCTCCGGAGACTGTAGGCGTTTTTTCTTCTTCTGCTCCAATATCAGAAAAAATAGAAATATTACACCCATCACTAATAGTGCTTCCTTGTAGCTTATACAGAGTTCCAATTTGAACTCCCTTCAGCAACACCATTTCTCCTCGAACCATCCTGCAAGTTTCTTTTTCAAATACTGTTTTTACCCCTACATCATTCATTTTGATTACAGAAATCAAATTTCTATCCAATCCTGGAATGTGGAATGGGTAGTGTTCTAATCCTTCCATCTATGAGCCTCAACTTGACTTTTCCTCATCCTATGATTCTGGTTGTCAATTCATCACCTAGGAAAACATTACCCCCATCATATATTTCATATTCATAGAACCACTCCCTATGGGGAGTCACATGAAAGGATCCACCCGATTCAACCAACCATGTCTCATGATCTACATGTGTGCTTGAAGAATCCAAGTACACATCCCCTCCTTCTTCCTTGGAGGTATTTTCTTCTGTAGAGGGAGAACCTTCATATCCCTTCACTTTCTCAATGCTTTTGTATCTAAATTGCTTCTTGAAGTGCCCTTCTTTTCCACATATCCATCATACCTTTACAAATTTTCCAGGAGATTTAGATCTACCCTTATAATTTGATATCCCACTTGAGGACTTAGATCTATTTCTATCCTGGGAGCGTCCTCTTGTAAATAATGCATCTGTACTCTATCCTTCCGTGTTCTTTTGTCTCATCTCCTCCAACAATAAGGATGTGACCACATTATCGAAACTCAAGGTAGTTGCATTACTACATATAGCCACAACTAGACTATCCTAGAGTCTGATAAAGAGCACAGTAAACCGATACACTTATCTTCATCTAAAATTTTAATCTCAATAGATAATAATTGACTTACCATAGTATTGAAGGCGTTCAGATGCTTTGTCACTGAGTCTCCATCTTTCATCCTCAGGTTATAAAACTTCTTTCTCAGGAATAGTTTATTTACTAGGGAATTAGACTAATACAACTTCCCCAACTTGTCCCATAAATATTTGGTTGTAGCTTCCTATGACACATTCAATACTATTGAATTTGAGAGACACAATCGGATTGTGCTCTTCATCCTCTAATCCAAATTTTTTTGTTCACCTGCTGAAGTTCCTGTAGGTGCAGTACCTAGATCCACCTCAATCCACTGATCTTTATCCACCAACAGATATTCCATATTGAGCTTCCACAACTCAAAACTTTTCCCATTAAACTTCTCGATCTCCATTTTTGAACTGCTCACCATTTATTTTCACCTAAAAAATCAATACCACGGATCTCCCACTATAACAAGGATTATCACAGTCTCGAGCCAAACCCTTGACCACAAAGGCATCCCCCTAAAGCCAACAAAGCTCTAATACCAACTATAGATTTTAACCGTGTACAATATTTTACTGCAAACATATTTTCAATAAAAGAATAGAAAATATACAATGGAAAATACACACATTACATAGATATTTTTCCCCTGGAAACCCAAACTGGGAAAACCAAAATATTCTATATTCATTCATAGTGATACATTGTTTACAATACAATATACATATAGGATCCAATGGCATCCAAAACCCTAACCCAACGACCTGGATTAGTCAACAACCATAATTCCTTAATCGGAAATAGAAAACCATCGAAAAAAACCATGTGTCGAAAAATCGCCCAAAAATGGACACAAAAATTGAGGCGACATGAAAAATGAGGCAAAAATGTGACACATTTCTCAAGGAAAAAAAATATCAGGGATGTTGCCCACGTAGCAGACACTAGAGCTAGTCATGCAAAGAATATAACACATACCCAATGCTAAGCCACTATCCAATAGAAGGAACAAAAGTTCATTTATAAAACAACTAGAACATGGGGCAATCTTGATAATGTAGATATTGCACTTGAAACAAGAGATGAGGATTTACTTAAGCTATATGAAACTACTGACCAACAAGCATACATGAAACTACCAACCAAAAATAATTTGCTTGCAATGGTGTCCCAGATATAGACAAACATTATGAAGAGTGTGATACAGGTGCAGATGTCTAATATTTCCAAAAAACAAAGGGCATAAATATTTCAATTCAAAGACATTACCAACTTGTAAAACACCCACATCTATTACAAAATGTATAATACTACAAGTGAGACAACAAATAAACAATGAACAAGTGAGGATTGTAAAATATATGATCAACAAACAAAGAAGGACCAAATACACTACTTCATATTATCTAGATACATTTCTTAAATATTGTAAAGATATTTTCTAGATACATTTCTTACATTGTAAATATATTATGTAGATACATTTCTTACAATGTTAAGATATTGTGTTGATATTGTCTGGATACATTTCTTAGATCCAACAATTATCAAATTGCAAAGAAGCAAACTCCAAGAATTATATGATGAAGACATCTTCCCAACTTGTACACCATTACTACACATCTCAAGACCATTTTCAGCCATGAAACACAAGTTTGAAATGATAGTGTATCAACAATTCCCAATTCAACCAACTTGTGCTAGGACAATCCATAAAGGTCAAGGCTTGACTTCAGACAAACTTGCATTTTATCCATATGGAATAAGAACACAACATTATTGCATGTCAAAATCACAAATTCATTACATCGTTTTATCAAACTAACATATATCAATTTCCATGTTAACAAAAGTGTTGTAGCTAAGATGGATCACCTTACAACAAATCCATCATGGTAACCAGAAAATGTGCCAAAAACACTCTCATGTATATATAGTTTATCAATAGTAACTTCGAACACACGTGGTTGAAAGCACATATTCATGATGTTCTCCTTGATGAGGACATAATGAGTAGTATGATCCTTTGTTTCCAATAAACACATACTAACTATCCATTACAAAACAACCAATCTGTAAATTGAATTGCAATCTACCATATTCTATCCATGGTGTCATTTCTTCCACAAAAAGAAACATAGCAATTATCACAACAGAGACAACTTGTGCACACATCATGGAAATATTTTTAACAAATATCTATACATATATTCCATTTTGCATCGTGAACATATATAATGCTCCATGTGTATGTGTTGCATCGATAACTGACACACCTGCTGCAATAACCAAAGCAAAATCAATTAATGCATATTGTCATGTTATAATTGTTAGTGACTTCAATATCAACATACATGCAAATTCAAGGAGAACCAAATAGTTACTTGATTACATGCAATCACAACAATTACATGAACTATCAAGAAAATGTCAAATCAAGAAAAACTCTATTATTGACCATATTTGGACAAGTATATTCATTGAACATTGTCAAATCCATTTTTCATATGCATATTGGAGTGACCATGATGTGATCTTTTAATCATCACATGAATTGTGCACAAAAACATATAACCTTGTATCATCCCTTTGTTACCACTCTCTTTGTTAACCCTTCTCTTTTAATTGCAAAAGTTAAAAAAAGGGAAAAAAAAAAAAAGACCTATATATATAGAGAGAGTACAAGCTCCCACAAAGCTAGGGACAACAATTTGCCAGTCACTCAAATATATGGTAATAATCTTGGATATGTTGCATCATTTTATTTTAAATCACATTCTTTTTATGTCTCATCTTGTTCTTTTGTTCAAGTAAATAAAATCTCTTATTGGTTTCCATTGCAGACTAGCGTTTGCATGGCAAGTGTTGAACCATCGATGAGTATTGATGCTAATAGGTGACAACCCACAAAAGGACAATCTCCAAAATGTTAATGTATATTCCAATATTATGTGGCCTTTTTCTAATCATACACATTATATCTTGTAGATTTTCCATTTATGACATGTTCTATCGTTGTTGTTTTCCACAACCCAAGACAAAGCATATTGCCAACATTCATCCATAATTGAGATATGCATGAAGAGAACTACAACATCCTTTGAAGGTGATGTTCTATCATTATATGGACCTAGCCACATTGACAAAAACACAAATTCTCAGGGAAAATCACAACTTGTCCATGTTGACATTGTGGATAGAGATGGCCAAATGATTATAATTGTGTGTCAAAAATACTCTAATTGTTTGCTTTGTTCGACATTTCTCTTATGGCATGAGTGTATGCATGTCAGAATTTGAAGTCAAAGAAAAATCCAACATATGAGAGAGGTGATATGTTAAGCCCTAGATAAAGCCCCATGTTAAGTATAAAACTCCTTATTAATCCCTAGATATCAAATTATTACAATTATAGTGTTATATTTGTATGTAGGATAGAACCTTTCAGTGTGCCCTTTCAATATAATTGTACCCTTTGTCTCCTATACATATACCAATGAGACCTAGTCTTAGGATCATATTATCTCATCTTTTAAATTGAATATATTGTAAAAGGAGGTTTCCCCCTCGAACTGCATTGTTATTCGTTGACTTTTTATCAGTCTCAAGGCGTTGGTTCCTGACATTTGGTATCAGAGCATCGATCCTAGGGTTGTGTTGCTTCAAGTGAGTCATCTTGGAATTTTCGCTACAACATTTTTTCTGGGATGATTTAGATAGTGAAATTTGGATTTTACTTAGGAGACATATCAAAGTACCTCTGGTAAAATTTTACGTTCTGGGTCGTTATACCTTTGGATATATATCCTATGGAAGATAGGGTTTTCAACTCATCTTGAATTCAATTTTAAATGAGTCATCTTGGGATTTTAGCTATAACGTTTTTTGGGAGAGGTTTCAGATAGTGAAATTTTGTGGAGCATGAGGAGAAATTTCATAGTATATGTGGTTGAAATTTTGGGTTCTGGTTCACTATACTTTTGGATATATATTCCATGGAAGACAAGGTTTTTGACAAAACCTGAAATCATTTATCTTGGCATTTTCACCGTAAATTTTTTCCAGTGAAGTTTCAGACTTTGAAATTTTCAGAATCCTGAGTTGGCATAATGAAGTACATGTGGAAATGTTTTTATATTTTGAATCATTTTATTTTATGATATATTTCTTGTGGAAGTTAGGGTTTTTGCATAAGTTTTTTTCTAGTGATTTTAAGAGCTTTTCCCGTGGTTAGCAAGCTCATATTTTTTTTTTTAAATTAGAGATTTTTTTCCATGTCTCCAAAGAAAGATCCAAAAATTACTTCACCAATTAAAAATCCAAAAATCTCCTCCATGACTCATGAATAAAATGAGAAGATAAAAAACCAACTATCCAAATTGAACAATCAAATCAACGAATTGAATGATATGTTAATGAAAAAAATTGATTTGATGAATACTCAAACATAAATGGAAAGAAAGATGGATGAAAATAAGGAACTAGTGGAAATGGATATGGATGAAAATAAGGAACATATGAAAATAATGATGGAACAAATGGAACAAAATATTATGGAAGCCTTAAATGGGAGGTTCCCTAAAATTGTTAAGGTTTCTGAAGGGACTCATGAAAATAAAGGTAGTATTAAGGTTGAACAACTTTCCAATAACAAGAACTTTTCAGAGGGATTTAACTCCAATAATGGAGTTACTTATGGATGGTCTCCAAAAGGAGTGAACCTTCCCAAGGTTGAATTAAGGAAGTTTGATGGAACAACAGTCTACTTGGGTGAACCAAATAGAGCTATGTTTTGAACTGCATAATATTATGGATGATAAGCAAAGGATTCACATAGAAACTTTGAAATTTGAGATAAAACCATATCAATGGTATCAATGGGTAGTTAAAAGAAGCATGATTCTTATCATTATACTTGGGGTTTATTTACAAGAGACTTAGAAGCACAATATGGGAAAGTTTTGTAATGTGACTACTTTATCTCTGTATGTAGGTTTCCACAGTTAGTCATAATGATAGACAATGTTTTGGATAAAAACCATGTAAAAAGTTTTGAAACATCCAACGTTTTGAGTGGACACTCCACCCATCATCAAGGAAAGAAGAAGCTTGAGATGTTTAGAAATTTGTCTAGCATTATGACAACTTTAGTTAATTGACAAGACTCAAGCACTTAGGAAATATTGAAGATTATAATTTAGAATTTTAGGTATTGGCCACAAGGGTGGATGACATAAGTGATGAACATTTGTTGGAAGCTTACATCGGTGGATTAAAGGAAGACATTAAACATGAGATTTTCCTAAAACATCCTGGAAATATTATGGAAGTTATGCAATTTTCTCGTCATATTCAAGCCAAGAATAAGGATACACACAAGTCTACCATTGGAGCATACACAAGTAGAAAAGATCATTATGAGGTTCATAAGACAACCATACCTCAATCGACAAGGTTAACACCTCAAAAAATAGATGAAATCAGAGAAAAGGGACATGTTTCAATTGTGACAACAAATACAGTAAGGGGCATAAATGCGGTGAGAAGAAATTATTCTACATAGACTATGAAGAGGAAGAAGATCAAGAATTGGAAGCATCACAAGATCTAGATCTAGAAGAGACTACTCCAACGATATATTTCCATGCATTGGCTAGAATCAGTACTCCACAAACCCTCAATATACAAGGATACCTCAAAAAGAAAAAGGTAACAATGTTAATTGAATTTGGTAGTGCCCATAACTCCATCTATCACAAATTAGCAAAATATCTCAATTGCTTTGTATTTCCAGCACCAAAGTTTCAAGTAATGATTTTATATGGAGGTACCATAAATTGTCCTGGGAGGTGCCATAGTATTAAGATGAATATGGGGGAGTATTTTTTGGATAGTCCCATTATTTCAATCCAAATGGGTGGTTTTGATATTATATTAGGGGTCTAATGATTACAATCATTGGGAACAATGTGTTGGAGTTACTTCAAACACACCTAGGATTTATTTTTGCTAAGGTTTTTCCTTGTTTATTAGTCATTATTCAATCTCCTATATTTTAGGAAGAATATTCCTCTAGGGAGACTATTCTCTTCAGTTTTCACTTCAGTTTGACTAGTTGAGTGGAGTCTAGATGCTGCATTGGTTTTGTCACCATGCAACATTGGGATCATCACTAGTTAATGCGCATTATCCTTGGGATCATCACCAGACTAGTGCATTACTCATGATTCCCTAATCTCCTCCTCACTTCACTCTGTTTCAGTCAGTTAATTGAAGACTGGTTGACTAGTTAACTCAACTAGGTGGCAGTTCACTCCCGTAACTCCCTGAGAGACTAGACTAGGTGGCAGTTCACTCCCGTAATTGTTGGTGTGTGTCCAGATCACTCTAGGCCACCACTATTGATCATTATTTACTCATGTATCATATATCTATTGTAAATTATTCACTCTTTGAGTGTGGAATACGATTAAAGATAATTCTTCCATTCTTTCTCTCTTGCTTTTTCTTTCTCGATTTCTCTTTGCAAATGTGTGTGGTATTTTATAGTTAGATATATTATGTGCAGATTCAACACATTTACATGGTATCAGAGTCAACGGGCTGCTAAGCAAAAGATACACCAAATAATTTTTTGCAGGTACAAAAGATTGAAGATAGCGGAAAGATGGAATTCCAAAAATAATTCATTCTTACACCTTACAACTATTTTACATGGAAGGAGAAAATAGCCATACATCTCTAAACCAGAGGGTTGTACAAGTTAACCTTGAATACAGATACAGAACCGACATCATCCATAGAAAAATCCAAGTACTTAAATCGCATGGATGAGGCACTTGGAACAATTTCCAGTCTTATTTCTCCCGATCTCCTTTTTCATATATCTTCTTGTAAGACTCCCAATGAAGCCTGGACCACCTTGAAAGGGATCTTTGGAAAATAGGATGAGATGACAGGACACATGTTGTAGGTGGAGTTTCTCACATTAGATCCAAAAATATTCGAGAATATCCGAGATTTCTTTACAAAATTCAAGGATTTATTATCGCAACTCCAAGCTTGCGGGGTTAATAAATCGAAGGAGGAGAAACAAATGGTTCTCACCATTCTCTCCAAGATTGGTCCTGAATTCTCTGTATTCATATCCACATTCCATTCTGTCAAATTCACCTCTGGAGCCACCTGGAAGATTCCTTCTCTTGAGAACTTTATCGAATCCCTGACACAAGAGAAAACCAAGCTCATCAACATGGGAAAAATCAAAGGCCCAAAGGCACATCCACTCGTTGTGCAAGATGGCAGCCACAAATATCAGAAATCTAAAGATAAAGATAAACGGAAATCTCATGCACATCTGAAGAAGGAAGGATACAAAAAAACCTTCATCGATGCCTCTGGATCCAAAGGGGAAAAGGGAAGAAAATGGGAGAAATGCATGTACTGTCACAAAGGATTCCATTCAGAAACCGCATGCATGAAAAAACAAATAGATCTGATGTCTAAAATACTTCAAAAAAACTGTTGGATTACTAAGAGGGGGGGTGAATTAGTAATAGCATAATTATAACCATTTTTCTCCAAATAATCCAAGTGTTATATCAATGTAGAATTATTATCCAATAATGAACAATCATAGACATACAAAGTACACCAGTTTTTTACATGGAAACCCAAATTGGTAGAAAACCACAGAATGTTTTATCTTATATGTCTTGAAGAATTACATTCATTGGAAGCACCAACTTCCTTTGTTTTCCAGTTGCAACTGGAAGGAGGCTCCAACCCCCTAGTTTCTCAGGCTACAACCTGATGGAAGCTCCAACTCCCCAATTATTTGGCTACAACCAAAAGGAGGCTAAAACCCCCTATGCTCTCCAGCTACAACTGGAAGGTGGCTACAACCACCTATCCTTTCTCCATCCAACCGCCCTGAAGTAGAAGTAGAATGATGGAACCACTTTCACACTATCACTGTGAGATATATCGTTGTAAACATGTACCAATAAACTTGAACCATGTATCAACATGTACCTCAACCTGTAATCAACCCGTACCATAAACAAGTGCATCAACCATGCACCAACCTGTACCAAAAAATATGTAATCAACCTGTACCATAAACAAGTGCAACCAACCATGTACCAAGTATGTACCAATCATGTGTCAAGTACTCATCAACTACGACTCATCAATATGTACCAACATCATCAACTATACACCTCATGTATGTGCCAACTCATCAACTACTTGTCTTAACCATGTACCCAACTTGTGCCTCAACCAAAAGCCCTCATCAATTTCACCATCCAAATATGATTTGTAATTTTGTAATAGACCTGGTGTATATGATCGCGTACCTTCAAAACTTCCTTAACTTTAACAACAAGAGACTAGCATTTTCATCAAACGTTTCTTTAGTCTCACAAGACTAGTTTTGGATTACTCAACAACCCTGATTTGAAATAATCATAACTTTGTACCTGTAATGAATAAAGATCTAAAACTGATACACAATGTTACTCATTGTGTTTTATGCAATTCCTCCGGGTTTCACTACTTGGAACCTCTCAGGAAAGGATTTATGGAAAAAACGGCACACCTTACTGAATTTTGGCTTATTCTAGAGAGCGACCTTGTAGAGCATGCCCCGCATGGAATATTTGTTGAATTGATATGAAACAGTTACAAAGAATAATAAATAATTTACTCTAACCAATACATTTTGTATTACTAAATTTGGATCTTTATGAATAAGTTATGACATTTTTACCCGAAATACTTGTTTTTGACTAGTTTCGGGACTAGCCACAAACTCTATTTTCCACAGAGTATAACTCCAAAAATACAACGACCCACAAGGTGAAATTTTTACCACAAATACTTGGATATGTTTCCTCAATTTCATAGCAATTTCATGGTCTGAATCATTCTAGAAAAAAAAAATATTTCAAAAATGGTGAGATGACCTAAAAAAAAACATACCTTAGAAAGCATCATCAAAAGAATTTATCCTTCCTTGAATTTTGGCCTTATTTTCTTCACTTTCCTCATAAATTCAGATCAGATATCCTTTGGTTACCTCAGACACCTATAGGTATTCAATATTCTCAAGTGTGTCTTAAATGAGAGAGCTTGCCTCTTATTTATACTCTCCAAGTAGCTTCCTTAAAAACATCTTCTAGGTCACTTTGTCCACTTTCCTTATTTTAGGGTTAACCCACTTCTAATTTATCCATTAAATTTATTATTGAATTAATTTATTTTGTATTCATTTGAATTATAGTACACTCATCACTTCACTTTATTATTTACCTTTTAAAATCTCTTAAACCACTTGACTGCTTTGACCTTTTGGGGCTTCTAGATGACATATGAGGGTCCTCCAACTTTGTAAGGCCATAACTCTCAAACCGTGAGGTGTTATGTGACATTCCACATACCACCAGAAATGGAATGACATGTACTATCCATATAGAATAGTATTACCTAAAAATATATCAAAACTCATACCGTTATCATTCAAACAAACTTGGGTCCATTACCCAAACCTGAGTTCTCCAACTTCTCATGGCCATAACTCTCTAACTGTGAGGAGTTATGTGATGTTCCACATACCACCAAAAATGGCATGAAAATCAATATCCATCTAGGATAGTTTCACTGAAAAATTCATTGGCGTTCATCTCATTATACCACAAATAAGCATGGGTTCTCTAACCATACTTCTAGGATAACTCAATCTGCAAAGCGTCTTCCCGTGAGGGATTTCACCATAAGGGGACCACTTCGAAGTTCATCCATTTCTACTTATTATCAACCATGAAAAGACAATAATGAGTCATCTTTACATCAAACAATCTTGGGTCCATTACCCAACATTTGTGCTACAGGGCTTTTTTCAAGGGTTGACATCAATGACAACCAACCTTAATCAACAATATCCCCCTTTGGAATTGATGGCAACACTCTGATGCAATACTAAAATCATATCACTCATGCTCCCCCTGGAACCATGCCTCTGTCCTCTGC
>ML832013.1:19060-33108 GCA_009831015.1 Picea engelmannii | reverse complement strand
ACTTCACTTTAGTATTTACCTTTTGAAATCTCTTAAACCAATTTGACTACTTTGACCTTTTGGGGCTTCTAGATGACATATGAGGGTCTTCCAACTTCGTAAGGCCATAACTCTCAAACCGTGAGGAGTTATGTGACGTTCTACATACCACCAGAAATGGAATGACATGCACTATCCATATAGAATATTATTACCTGAAAATATATCAAAACTCATACCATTATCCATCAAACAAACTTGGGTCCATTACCCAAACCTGGGTTCTCCAACTTCTCATGGCCATAACTCTCTAACCGTGAGGACTTATGTGACATTCCACATACCACCGGAAATGGCATGACAAGCACTATCCATCTAGGATAGTTTTAGTGAAAAAAGTATTGGCGTTCATCTCATTATTCCACAAATAAGCATGGGTTCTCTAACCATACTTCTAGGATAACTCAATCCGCAAAGCGTCTTCCCGTGAGGGATTTCACCATAAGGGGACCACTTTGGATTTCATCCATTTCTACTTATTATCAACCATGACAAGACAATAATGAGTCATCTTTACATCAAACAATCTTGGGTCCATTACCCAACCTTTGTGCTACGTGGCTTTCTTTAAGGGTTGACATCAATGACAACCAACCTTAATCAACAAAAACAACCTTGGGGATCGCATCCCCAAGGATTCCAAGAAGAAGAAGCCAGAAGATCTGAATTCCAAGAAAGTCAATTCTATTCATGCCTTAATTGCCATCAACTCCTCTCTCGATGTTTGGATCGTAGATTCAGGAGCACCACATCACATGGATTCCTCAAAATCAGTATATTCTTCTTTGGATGCATGCAAAGGTCCTCCTATTATGATGGGGAACAACTCTTCTGTCGAAATCACCAGCAAAGGAAGGATTGAACTCACCAACGGAAGCTTCAAGAATGTGTTGCATGTTCCCAAGATTTATGTCAACCTTATCTCTGTGTATCAGATTATGAATTCCATCACTAGAAAGAAATTCATATTCACACCAAACTCTTGGACATCTACGACATGCAAACCAACTCCGGGGTTGCTACTGGTGAGGTAAATCATCAGTCTGGATTGTATACATTTTCTAAATTCATTGAACCTGATTTCTCTTTACTACTTACTCATGCTGACGAAAGTAGTAGGATATGGCATGAAAGGTTTGGACATTTGAATTTCAGATACATGCAACAGCTTAGAAAGCAAAGATTGGTTGATGGTCTACTAGAAATCCATTTCTCCAAGGGATTATGTGAGGGATGTGTTCTCGAAAAACACCCTCAAGAGAAATTTGACAATGGAAATTCTTAGCAAGCTTCCGCACCTTTAGATCTAATCCACAGTGACCTTATGAGTCCTTTCCACATCCATCCATCAGCAAAGCAAGGTTTGTTCTCATTTTTGTTGATGATTTATCATGTTTTACATGGATCTACTTTCTCAGGAAAAAATCTGAGGTCTTTCAACACCTCAAAGATTTCAAATCCCTGGTTGAGACACAGTCCGGAAAAAATATCAAATTCCTTCGAACTGATAACAGGGTAGAGTATGTAAATCATGAGATCCATAATCTTTTCCATGAGGAAAGGATTCAGTTGCAGCACACAGTTCCCTATACTCCGTGGAAAAATGGAGTTGTTGAGCGGAAAAACCGATCTCTAAAGGAGATGGCATCTTGCATGTTGCATGCAAAGTCACTACCATAGAGAATATGGCCTAAAGCACTTAATTGTGCAACATACATCCAAAACAGATCTCCCCATAGATCTTTCAAGGATAATACACCCTATGAGGCTTGGATCGGCCTCAAACCGAAAGTGACCCACTTTTGTATTTTCGGTTCACGTGCATGGGCCTAGATTCCCTCTAAGAAGAGGAAGGCACTTGATCCATAGAGAACTGAGTGCATTTTTGTTGGATACCCCGACGATGTGAAGGGATATCGGCTTATTGATATCTCCTCGTTTAGTTCATTGTATCTTTTGTATTTTGGTACCTAACATGGCCTTGTTGTCGGGACCCATTCTTTATTTTCACCATAGTGATGTTCAGGGGGGGTGTTGGAGTTACTTCACACACACCTAGGATTTATTTTTCCTAAGGTTTTTCCTTGTTTATTAGTAATTATTCAGTCTCCTATATTTTAGGAATAATATTCTTCTAGGGAGAATATTCTCTTCAGTTTTCACTTTAGTTTGACTAGTTGAGTAGAGTCTAGATGTTGCATTGGTTTTGTCACCATGCAACATTGGGATCATCACCATTTAATGTGCATTGTCCTTGGGATCATCACCAGACTAGCGCATTACTCATGATCCCCTAATCTCCTCCTCACTTCACTCTGTTTCAGTCAATTAACCGAAGACTGGTTGACTAGTTAACTCAACTAGGTGGCATTTCACTCCCGTAACTGCCTAAGAGACTAGACTAGGTGGCAATTCACTCCTGTAACTATTGGTGTGTGTCTAGATCACTCTATACCACCACTATGGCTCATTATTTACTTATGTATCCTATATCTATTATAAATTATTCACTCTTTGAGTGTGGAATATGGTTAATGAGAATTCTTCCATTCTTTCTCTCTTGCTTCTTCTTTCTCAATTTCTCTCTGCAAATGTGTGTGGTATTTTATAGCTAGATCTATTATGTGCAGGTTCAACACATTTACACAATGGCCCTTAACTTTCAAGATATTTTCATGAGAGTTTCCTCAAAAGGCAAGGAAATTGAGCTTAGAGGTGTCCAAGGGAAACCCAGAGGTGTCCAAGGGAAACCCAGAGGTGTCCAAGGGAAACCCTCTAAGGTGATAAGCTCTAATAGTGTGAAAAAATTACACAAAAAAGGACACCATTGTCTAATTGCACAATTGTGATCACTAGATGTTCAAACATCTATATCCTCTGCTTCAATGGATCTCCAAATAGTTATCAACAACCATTCAAATGTATTTGGAGAGATGCCTAAGGGTCTTCCACCTTCTAGAGATCATGACCATGCTATTCATTTGCAACCAGGAAGTGTACCACCTAACATTAGGCTTACATGTATCCATATGCACATAAGAGTGAGATTGAATGTATGATCCAAGAAATGTTAGAGGTCGACATAATTCAACCTAGCCAAAGTTCTTTTTCTTCACCAGTAGTGATGGTTATTATGAAGGATGGTTTAGGGTGTATGTGTCCAGATTATAGACAACTCAAAAAATTGAACATCAAAGATAATTTTATTGTTCTTTTCATTGATGAATTATTAGATGAATTGCATGGGGCAATTTTATTTACTAAGTTGGATCTTTGTTTGGGATCATCAAATCATAATGAGGTAGGAAGACATTCCAAAACAATCTTTAGAACACATGAAGGTCATTATTAGTTTTTGGTTATGCCATGTGGACTTATTAATGCACCTTCAACATTTCAAAGCTTGATGAATTCTATTTTCAAACCCTTCCTTAAAATTTGTGCTAGTATTTTTTGATGACATACTAATCTACAACAAATCTTGAGAAAATCATGTACAACATGTTGACAACGTATTACAAATTTTGGAAGAGAAAGAACTTTATGCAAAGCCTTCCAATTGTGCCTTTGGGGTTCAAGAAGTGGAATATTTGGGTCATATTGTATCTCATGATGGTGTAAAAGTGGACCCTAAAAAAATTAAAGCTATGAAGGAATGGTCAATTCCCAAAACATTGAAGAAAATTAGAGGATTCTTAGGATTGGAAGGCTATTACTACAAGTTTATCAAGAACTATAGTCAAATAGTGACACCTCTAACAACATTATTAAAGAATGAAGCATTTTCTTGGACTCAAGAAGCAACCAAAGCTTTTGAAAAAAATAAGGAGGCTATGTGTACAACTCATGTCCTAGCCACACATGACTTCACAAAAACATTTATTGTGGAGTGTGATGCCTTGGCCCATGGCACTGATGCAATTTTAATGCAAGAAGGAAGGCCCCTTTCCTTTAAAAGCAACCAACTTAAAGGAAAAAACTTACTCAAATCCATTTATGAAAAAGAAATGTTGGCCATACTACATGTAGTTAATAAATGGTGCCCTTACCTAATAGGAAGACACTTCAAAGTAAAAGCATATCACAATATTTTGAAGTACTTCTTGGAGCAACGATTAACTTTCGAAAAGAAACAAAATTGGGTTACAAAGATTATAGGTTAGGACTTTGAAATTATCTATGAGAAAGGAAAACATAATATTGTGGTTGTTGGAGCAGGACATTGTGGGTAAGTTTTGGGAATTGCACAGGAGCAAACTGTGCGACAAGTCAACAAAGAAGAAACGCACATGGAAGATAGTTAGTGCATATTCAAGAAATAGTGCATGGAAGGAGGAAGTTAGTTAGAAGTAGTTACACCATTTGGTCCATTTTGTAACAGGCTAAGCCCTAATATCAATGTATAAATATGTATGGGTTTTGGGTAGAAGAGAGTCGTGATTAGAGTGAGTTGATCAAGTAAGGAGATATTGTTGGAGTCAAAAATGAAGAGTGAAGTGAAAGATGAGGAAAGGAGCTAAGTGTGCATTGTATGCACGAATGGCTAGGGCATTTTGGGTAGAACTGATGTATCTTATTTGAGTGCAGTGCGCACCAGTTGTAAGAATTGAACATGAATGATTAATATAAGAAAGAAATTGGTGTGGACGTATCCCAATTTGGGGTGAACCACATTAAATCTTTGTGTCATGATGTATGTTGTGATGTGTTTCTTTTATGTTCTGCTTATGGCGCACTTGTAATGCATGGATGGTTAATATGAATATGTTATATGATAGTTTTGCGCATGTGTTGAATGGTTAAGCAAGATGAATCTGTCATATGTTATGATTTTGTTATGATTTCGCACACATGGTATATTTCATGTTGAATGAATGCTAGGTAAGAATGAATGTTAGAACGATCCCCATTCCCTTCATGACTGCAGAAGCTTGGTTCCTACAATCCCCATAGGTACCTCGGGTGAAACTTCACCTGCTTGCGGGTGATGTCGAAAGGGTCGGTATCTTGGGATTTGTTGGTGAAATAATGTTGAACCCTGGGTTTTCCCATTGCGCGCCAACAATGGCAGATGAAGTTTCAAGGAAAGAAGAAGAAACAAAGGGTTCACATTGTGTTATTTTTATTCCACAACAGATTGGGTGGAAGAAGCAAGGATAGAATGGAAGAAAGATCAAGAGGTATGTATGATCATTCAACAACTACAAGAGGATCACATTAGATTATAAAAATTTGTATGGAAGAATGATTTTTTATAGTATCAGGATCGCCTATATTTATGTAAGAATTCCCAACTCAAATAGAAGGTACTTCTAGAATTGCACACTTCTCCTATAGGAGGACATTCAGGGTTCTTGCAAACTTACCATAGGATCAAGAAGGATTTTTTTCCGAGAAGGTATTAAAATTGATGTTCAAAAGTTTGTGTCTAAATGTGTGGTCTGTCAATAGAATAAGGGAGATACAATTAAGACACCAAATCTCCTACAACCATTAGCTATACCAACTCAATGTTGGGAAGAAATTTCAATGGATTTTATTACAAATTTATCCAAATCTAAAGGAAAGGTTGTCATCATGGTAGTAGTGGATCGATTGACAACATATGCCCATTTTTGCTCTTTTTTTTCATCCTTTTAAAGAAAGTATAGTAGTTGCAACATTCATGGAAACAGTCCAAAAGCTACATGGAGTCCCCAAGATTATTGTAAGTCATAGAGATCCATTTTTCACTAGAATTTTTTGGATTAAACTATTTTCATGTTTCGGTACTCAATTGGCTCACATCTCATCTTACCGCCCTCAATCCGATGGGAAAACTAAGATTGTGAATAAATGTCTAGAAGGATATCTTCATTGCTTTGCATCTAATAAATAGACACAATGGGTCAAGTGGTTTCTCAAGTTGGTAGAATGGTGCTACAACACATCCTTCCATACTTCATCAAAAATGTCCCCATTTCTGGCACTTTATGGATATCATCCTCCATCCATCACATCGCCCTTGAAAGGGACTACAAAGGTTTAGGAAGTGGAGGACCACATAGGGCACCAACAAGAGGTTCTCAACCAACACATGTGTTGTTAATATGTTGGAGGGATTGTTGTTGCATTACATTAGCACTATTATGCAATTTGAAATCACTATCAAAGATGGTGATACACAAGCAACAATGCACTTATAAATATTTCTCCTTTCAAGTCTATTTCCCAATTTCCTAGACTGGTTTGTGAAAATGTTTTACCTGTTTTTTAGGATGAATATAATTTGAACATATGCATATCCAAATAACAAAAACCTGGGTTGTGTTCCTACTTTTGATGCAAGTCCACATGAACGAAAAGTACAAAGAACGTTTCCCCCAAATTCAATGACAATTAGCATCGAAATATCCATCCATGTACCTCTTCAAAAATGTTGTAAGAAATGAGACAAGAGGTTGTTAGAGCATTTGCTTCTTTTCAACAACATTTGTTGATGTTGTAAACGACAATTTTGCAATTACACAATTGAAAAATTTTGTGCAATCAAAGGTCTAGGAAAACATCAATTTCTCGTTCCATTGAATTCAATTGTGTTTCTTTCTTTAATCATTGTTCTTGAGTTGTTTCTTTCCATTGCATACTATGTCAGGAAAAAAACAATAACATCCATCCGTGTGCCCTTCTTACTTCCATTGCAACTATAATGTGTCCTTAGAGATAAAAATGTTTTTATGTCTTCACTTGAGCTTGCTTGTAGTAAATGTGGACAATGAGCTATTGCTACCTCCTCTCATTGCACATGTTGTGGGAAGAACACAACGAGCACCTATGACAAGATATATAATGCATCTTGGACAAATAAGACACGACAATGGAATTTATGTTGAGAAAACTAGTCCTCTAGAAATGCTTTCCAAAGTTTGTTGATATCTCCTATGAACAATACAAACATAAAGTTCATGGACAGTTTCCTAATTGTGCAATTTTATTTGGAAAGACTTGTTCATGCTAACACTAGGCAACGTCATCACGTAAATGCAAAAATATTGGATCCAATGATGCCACTTATAAACTAATTGCTCTTTTTGAATTTTTCAAATTTGCGAACAACATGCATGCACTAGAAAAACAATTTGAAACATTTCTTTGGATTTACTAGTAGTATAGCTATTTGTGAAATCTTGAAAATCATTCCAAAAAACACCCAATATGCATTTTGTTTAGTTTGTACATTGGTTTACTTGTGAACCGTAATGGGGATTTTCTTGTGCACCATCATATCATAGATGCATGTTCTACTAACTTCATTACAATGTTTTTTTTTATTGTATTCTATCACACACACAATGCTAATATTATCTCGTCGACATCTGCGTCATAAGCATATTTCATAGTTTCCTCATTGTTCAAATGCTTTTCTTTTGTCATTTGTTTCTATTTTGTTATATCTGTATATTATATTCGTAACTGATTACAATGTCCTAACTAAAATTTGATATTTCAATACAAATTTATTTGTTCTCAGATTCTTTTCTTTAATGTCTATCTGTTGGATTTTGGTATATTTGTTAGCATCATGATTTTTTAATGCTATGTTTCTATTATTTTCAGTGAGAATTGACTTTGCGTCATTATTGAAAAATCTTTATGTTCATTTTTAGGAATAGGCTTTACCATATCAATGTTGAATTTATCTCATGAATTGTGTTGCATCATTCTCCTTGTTTTAAACTTCTTCATGTGTTCAATGCAAGTATATACATCTTTTTCCAAGTTGCCTTCATGTAGGAGGTTCAATTTGTCTTCTAATCTATGTATATTATTTTCTAGTTTGGCCCTTGTCTTTTTAAGTATTCTCTTGTTCTAGGTTTTGAATCAAATTTATTTTCTTTACAATTAGTAGAGGATTGACATATTATATATAAATTTGTAAGTTTTAAACATTTTACAATAATGCAATGCACACACAAATTCTTAACACAAAAAATAAAACAATTGCAATCACACATATACACGTAACAACTTGTTTTAGAGTTGTGACCTCCAAGGAGGAAACACATGTTCTTAACCATTATGCCCTCTCAAATTGTATACAATAGCACTATGAAATTTTAATAAAAGATTTCAAATAAAAATGACACTTAATTTCAAATTATGAAATGTGATTTTCATACTTTCTACAATGCACCTAGCTATGGCATTTTAATGTAGTATTTCATATCAACTTTATGTTATTAGTTGGAACCTTGCTAATTCTCTTAGATATTGCATCTTTGCTTGCAATGTTGTTTGCTATCAATTTTTCAGTTGTTATTCCAACATATTAGGTTGAATATGTATAAGCACTGCATGGTCTTGCCTTGCATTTGTTGCTAGGCTTCTAGGAAGCATTCTAATCACCCATGGATTTGTTTGTTCACTATATGGCATCATTCCCATGATACCCAGATATGGTTTCTGTACATGTGTTTGAGATGTATTTTACATATTTTAACATTGCAAAGTTTTGTTCTACTAAGTGACCAACCAATGGAAGTTTTGTTGCATGCTCTGAAACTTCTCAATGTCGATGGCAATAGTTGAAGTTGTTGCCAAGTACACATTCCTCTCTGCTATAATGCAATGCGGTTGGTTCGCCATTAGTACACGATGGCAAGCTATTACGATAAAATTCTATCGTCTCTGGGACTCATCGGTAACGCAGTCCAAGCCCACCTGCCTTCGAAACCCAAGTATCTATCCGAAGCTAAGAACTCCATCATCCCACTGTGTCGAGAGGGCCGATTGAAGGAAGCAATGGATGCCTTTCACGATATTTATAAGCATGGTATTACAGTCGACTCGGACACGTTTACCTATGTATTGCAAGCCTGCGCTTCATTGCAGGCTGCGCGAGAAGGTAAGCAACTCCATTCTCATATGATTATAACGGGATCAGAACAAAATGATAGATTTAAAACAGAGTTTGTGAATTTCTATGCCAAATGCGATATTGTAGAGGATGCACGCCAAATGTTTGACAAAATATCTGAGCCAGATGTGTTCTGTTGGAATACAATGATTAGGTGTTATTCCAAACATAGGTTCTTTGAGAAAGCACTTAAACTCTATCACGAAATGCAGAAGGAAACAACCCATATGGACAAGTTTACTTTCCCGTGTGTTCTCAAGGCGTGTGCAGGGCTATCTGCTCTGCAAGAGGGCAAGAAAATCCATGTGGGTATTATCAGAAGTGGGTTTGATTCGGAGATTTTTGTTTGTAATGCCCTTATGGACATGTATGCTAAATGCGGTAGCATAGAGGATGCACGGCAAGTGTTTGATGAAATGCTGGATAGGGATTTGGTGTCATGGAATGCGATGATTTCGGGTTATTCACAGAGTAGGCATTGCAGGGAGGCATTAGGACTCTTCCACCACATGTTGTCGGCAGGCCTTGGACCGGACTCTGTCACCATTACTATTATTCTGCCTGCATGTGCAAACTTGGCAGCATTGCGACAGGGTAAGGAGATCCACGGTTGCATAATAAGAAATGGCGTGGATTTGGGTTGTTTTGTGGAGAATGCCCTTGTAGACATGTATGCCAAATGTGGCAGAGTAGATGATGCATGCATGGTCTTCGACAAAATGGCTGTAAAAAATGTGGTCTCTTGGAATTCAATGATTGTGGCTTTTGCCCAAAATGACCTCTGCAATGAGGCCTTAAGTCTTTTTCGACAGATGCAACTTGAAGGATTGGAACCTAATCCAGTTACCATTCTTAGCATCCTCCCGTCATGTGGGAATTTAGCAGCTCTGCAAGCAGGCAGGGAAATTCATTGTTACATTATGAGAAGCAGATTTGATTCAGATGTTGCCGTGGGTAATGCCCTCACAGCTATGTATGCTCAATGTGAAAGTATAGAGGATGCAAGGCAAGTTTTTAAGGAGATGCCCCAAAGGGATGTTTGCTCTTGGACTGCCATGATTGCAGGTTATGCTCAGAACAATCGTCCTGATGATGCCTTTGATATTTTTCATCAAATGCAGCAAGCAGATGTGAAAGCTAACTCAATTACCATTGCTAGTCTTGTTACAGCATGTGCCGGTTCAGCATCCCTCCGACAGGGAAAGGAAACCCATGATTATGTAATCAGACACGGACATGAGGTGGATGTCGTTGTCGGAAATGCCCTTATGGCCATGTATGCCAGATGTGGGAACATAGAGTATGCAAGACATGTATTTGATAGAGCATCTGAGAGAAGCACGATCTCATGGAATACCATGCTTGCAGCTTATGCCCAAAATGGTTATGGTGATCTTGCCTTGAAACTCCTTTGCCAAATGCCAGTGGCTGGCATAAAACCTAGCTCAGTTGCCATAGCTAGTGTTCTTCCAGCATGTGCCTACATAGCAGGTTTGCAACAGGGCAAGGAGATCCATGGATTCATACTCAGAAATGGATTTGAGTCAGATGTCTTTGTTGGGAGTGCCATTGTGGACATGTATGCAAAATGTGGGAGTATAAATGATTCTTACCGAGTATTTAAGGAAATGTATAAAAGGGATGTAGTTGCATGGACTTCAATGATTGTGGGGTATGCGATGCATGGGCATGCTGAGACTGCACTCACACTCTTTTCCCAAATGCAGCTGGAAGGCCTGAAGCCAAACAAAATTACATTTACTGGTGTCCTGTGTGCATGCAGCCATGCAGGCCTAGTGGATGAGGGTCAGCAATACTTTGATCTTATGAGCAAAGATTTTGATATTACACCTGAAATGGAACACTATGCATGTATGGTTGACCTTCTAGGCCGTGCTGGGCTTCTGGATGAGGCACATGACTTTATCAAAAGCATGCCATTCGAACCAAGTGCTAGAGTGTGGGGGGCTTTGCTTGGTGCCTGTAAAATTCATTCCAATATAGACCTCGGAAAACATGTTGCAGAACAACTTTTTCAATTGGAACGAGAAAGTACTGGAAATTATGTATTGCTAGCAAACATGTATGCTGCTTCAGGTAGATGGGATGATGTAGATATGGTGAGAAAAACAATGAAAGAGAAGCGATTGATAAAGAATCCAGGATGTAGTTGGATTGTGGTCAAGAGCAGGGTGCACGCGTTCCTTTCAGGTGACACATCACACCCACAATTACAGGAAATTCATGCAATGTTGGAGAGCTTAGCTGGACAGATCAAAGAGGCAGGGTGTGCACTTGACCAAAATGATAAGTTGCTCAATGCAGAGGAGGATGAGGAAGATAACATGCTGTACAGTATATATTGATAGTTAGAAACTTGCAATTGGTTTTGGGTTAATTAACATATGACCAGAGGTAACTATCCAGATCTGTAAGAAAATATGCTTATTTCAACAGCCATACTGCCATTGATTACATATCTAGTATTATTGAATGCCAAACGTTTCTATCAAAGTGCCCTTTGGTACTTCTGGTGATGGTAGTTGGAAGTTGAAACGTGCAACAGCGAGAGTGTGGTAGTATGTTAGTACAACAGCAATAGTCATGTAACATTTGACATTTTGCTTCTACTAGTATGTTCTTATTCCTTACTGACTAGATTGAGTCACGAATCAGATGTAGGAGTTTTATGGGTTGAGATTGCCTCTAGGGATAATTTTTTGGCCATTGCATGCGCCATTCTTGCAGGTTACTCCTCCAGTATTGGTGTGAGTGCTACATCGAAGAAATATAAATTATGAAAGAGGAACTAACCTTTTATGAAATTTTGTGGCACTAAAGCCTTGGCACATCAGTGAGAAAGGAAGCCTGGATGTGTGGCCTCGGGAGATGAGGACACACATATAAGGGTTGAATAAGAAAGATAACAAAAGAGAGGAACATCCCTCAAACTCAAATGATAGCAGCCAGTACTTCAACCATGGCAGACACAGAAGGAATAATGAGAACCCTAACTGAAAGGGAGAAAGTTGAGATACTAAGGCAGCTTTCTAGGATTATGGCGTTTTACTGCCAAATCATTAGCAGAAAGATTTATAGAATCAAAACAAACATCAATGGGAGATCAAGGTAACTCAGGAGTACGATGAGCATTCAGGTCCCTTTCAAGCAGAAGGAATTAACGCCATTTGTAAGGGGCAGTATTTGGAAGACATGAGAAAGCTCCTGTGCAAAGCTTCCTGGACTAAGCAACAGTGTTGTTAATGCTCTGCTCTTTTGCATCTGAGTGGGAGGTTTCTTAAACAGGCTTTGTAGTGGTGCAGTCTCTTTCAAGTGGGCTCGGTTTTCCTTTATCCTTGGTAATTGCAGCTATCCCGGGGGTTCCAGAGCTTCCTGCCTCAAGGTTGGTTCCCCTGTGCTTCCTCTTTTTTATTGTTTGTGTCAGGTTCTAGTTTTAAGGGTGATTCTCTTTTTGTAGTTTGGTTTCTGTTTTACTGTGTGATCCTGTGGGCCGTAACTCTCTAGTTCTTGTCAAGTCCTTAATTTTCTTCCTGGCCCTAAGTTTTCTGCTACATCATGGCAAAAGGTTGTCCAATCTTGGGAACCTCCCCAGGCCATCATGATAAGGTTAAAAGTTCAGTTTTTGTGGATGAAGGCCCTTCAAGTAGGGCCTAGTTGGAAAGGTCAAAGAAGCAGTTTGCTGATCATTCATGTGTTATCCCAGAGAAAAGTTGAAGGATCTCCATGACTGGGAGAGGGAAGGAAATAAGGTTTTGAGGGAATAGGCCTTTTTTGACTCGGCCAGGCCAGCCTTCCCTGCAGACCTGATACAAGCTAACGGCCACAGGAGCCTCTATAAGGCAATGTTGGATGTTGATCAGCGCATCTAGAAAATATTAGCTGGTCAGTGGAGCTTTTGGCAAAGAAAATTTGAAGAAGCCCAGCAACACCATATAGCTTGGATGATCAGTTTGATAAAAGAAAGACTTGGAAAGCAAGGGAAAGAAACGTAGATATCAAGCTGGACAATCTGTTTAAATTTCTCACCCACCTCTCCAAACAAGTTGACCAATTCACTGAAGACATACAGCAAGTGAAACCAAGGATGGCAGGGCACCAAGAGATGGATGCTTATGAAGAAAAGGAGAGGATGCTGGCAAGGAAAAATGTGGTCATGGAAACAGGGAGAAAGGTCCCATCCAGATTGATGAGTAGTTCCTTGACAGCCAAGGTTTCAGTTCTGTTATGAAATACCATCTGTATGATAGCATAGATTCTAAAATAAATGCAGCTAACTGTTTTGACAACCAAGTGTGTGAAGAGCCAGCCTGTAGTCACACAGCATATCGTGTCTCTACACATATAGTTTTTGCTACGGGAATGCAGATCACAGAAGACTATCCAAAGAAATGGAGCACAGATGGAGACAGACAAAGACACATAGAAAGGATATTATTATATTCTTGTAATATAAACTGGGATCAAATCTATGATGTAGAGAGTAGTTAGAGACACTCTCTATGTATTTAGTTTTAAGTCGGTTAAGATTGGGAGAAATATCAGGCCTGAATCATTAAGGAGGCATTAAAAAAGGCCAAAAACAAAAATTATTAGCGGATTGCCGTGGACAAATCCCAATTTGTAAGATAATTTTTGTATCATTAACACAAAACCCACTTTCTAATTAACCCCTCCAAAAATATGAAATTTAAGCAAGTAGCTTCTACTAACATTTTTTTTGAATTAGTTTCGTTTAAACTCTATTAATAGGGAAAATACTTACATGCTTGAATACAAAAAAGGATGGGCCGCCATCACATCCTCTACTACCATGTCCAAAAAATCAAAACTTGGGATTGGCCTAAGCCAAAACACCCCCCATTATAAAGTCTCAAGTCATAGTCATATAACAACAATAAAAAACATAATAGCAAAGGGCCAATGCTTGAAACAAAGAGCTAACCAACCACATGTATAGCATCAAGAAGGGGCTGGTCATTGTCATTAGGGGGCATGTCCCAACAAATTGGTGGATCAATGTCAATGGGTATGGAGTTCCCCTCTATATGGCTTGGGCCCCTCTAAGATAGCAAGTGCAAGAGTGGGAAAGCTC
>ML832012.1:42455-53507 GCA_009831015.1 Picea engelmannii | reverse complement strand
TTGGAGATCTTTTGACAACTTTGGTGATGTTCTACATGATGGCCATATGGAGATTGTTACTTGCTTGGATAATGCCCTGCTTAGGAGGAGGAACATTTTGCATCCTAGAGGAGGGCATTGGGCCCTAGATAACACATGTTAGCTTGGATTGTTGCATGGAGGCTTGGAGTTGGCTTGAGGATGCATGTGTTGCAATAATGTTCTTGCAAGGGGAGTGGATCCGGTGGAGCACATGGATTAGGAGGATTGTGAGAGTTTTTGGAGGCTTGTAGGAGGAGCATTGGACACACCTTGTGGAGCACCCTTGCATTTGGAGCCTTTCTTAGATGACATGACCTTGGAGCTTGACATGTGTATCCTTTGAGTGTAATGCTCCACATGTGTGAGTTTACGTGTTATTGTAGGTTGCTTGTAGGGGCATTGACCTACATATGTCTTGTTGACCCCTCTTACCTCTCATATATATAGAGGATGGAGATAGTCCTTCACCAATCATTCATTCATAACTCATTTTTGTTCATTGTTGTGTTAGAGATGCGATCAAGAGGATTGCACGACTTCTCTTTCTCTTGGATCTTCTTATGTACTTGATCTCTCTCTCTCTCTCTCTCTTGGAGTCACTAGGGTTTTTTTTACCTTGTTGGAGCATCTTGAAGGCTAGGGTTAGGGTTTCAACCCTTGGAGATTTGGGCTTTGAGTTGAAACTCTAGATCATATTGGTTGAAGTGAAGAAGGAGAAGATGAAACATCTTTTTTTGGAGGACATGCTTGCGTGATACATACTTGTTGGATCTCCATGATGTGAGCTAGGGCTTTCTTGGTTTTCATAGTTAAGGTTTTGGAGAGCTAGAGGATTGTACAAGCATTGTGATAAGGCTATGGTATGTACATAAAATTCATCCCTATGCATATTAATGAAGTTTGGTAGGACAAGCATATTGATTTTTACCTCCATCTTTGGAAAGTTGAAACCATAAATAAGATGCATGAAGGAAATGAATTTGACTATCTTGTAAGGACAACAATCAAATTGAATTTTACCTCTATATCGGGAAAAATAAATAGTGAATAGGATTTATGAAGGAATAAAATGAGTTTGACTACCTTGTGAGTTATGTAATTACATACCTGTTTTATGTTGAAGCAACCACCCCATATGTGCATATACACTAAGTGCATGGCACACTAGCAACATTTTTTAATGCAATTACAGCCATAATAACACCTACATTAAAGGCTTGCAATTATATATGGTCAGGCTTGCAATTATATATGGTCAATAAACATTGATATGGAAAGATTCGTTCTATATGTGTGAGTGAGAGATACTTGCTTGTTGTAAATATCTTGTTTCATGGTTATATACACAATGAAACATGTAGGCTTAAACATATTTAATTTGAATTAGACAATGTTCAAATGTTTTGACCTAAAATTGAGTTAATTAAAGGGAAAATGGAAGAAATTAGTGGGAAAGTAATTAATTTAACCATCTAGTTAATCACAACTTCAAGAACTACTTCAATTCATTTGAAGACCTTAAATGTTAATCCCAACTTCAAGAACTACTTCAATTCATTTGAAGACCTTAAATGTTAATTAGAAGGCATAAGTTAGTGTCTCAAATGTCTCTAATTGTAATTGACATGTGGTTGGTGTGGAAAAGGGGATTGATCGAAAACTTTCCTCGTGTTATTATACTACAAAGCAAAGATTTTATGTAAGTTAAACATTAACCATTACAAAATTGTGTAGATTATAAGTCCAAAATTATTGAGTTAATATACATTAACATCTTCATTGATGTATTATTATACTATAAAACAGAGATTTTATGGAAGTAAATCTTAACCATCACAAAATTGTGTGGATTATGATTTCAAAAACTATTGAGGAAAATTATACATTAATACTTCTATTTGTAAACTCTTTTTTTCTCTCTCGCATATGAACTAAGTGCTCTTATAAGTTAAATTCATACAAGTACTCACATGAGCTTAGCGTTCGAACTAGTTGCACTTATACAAATTTGATTTTGGGAAACATAGTAAACATAAACATAAAGTACATTACCACCTTTATTTCTATATTATTATACTACAAAGTAAAGATTTTATGTGAGTAAATCTTAACCATCACAATTTTTTTTTTAATAAATTTTTGTTTATAGGTAACTTCACTCCATCCTCCATCCCATAAGCAAGAGTGATATATTCCACATGGTTCATGAAGAGTCTCAATCAATCGTTGGCTCACAAAGAAAAAACATTTCATGAACAAGATTTGAACCGTGGTCAAGTTGGTAACAATTCTTCCTTTCAACCATTTGAACTAGACCCAATTAAAAAACCATCACAAAATTGTGGATTATGAGTCCAAATACAGTATACATCAATACCTTTATATGCAAACAATATAATTTGCTTTTTACATATACATTCCACACTCCTTTGAGTTATGTGCTATTATAGTTTGATTTTTACATACACATTCAAAACTCACAAGAACTAAGTGCTCCTATTGAGTGAAATTTATACAAGTACTCTAGCAAAGCTTAGTGCTCTAACAAATTACACTTATACAAATTTGACTAGGGGAAACATATCATCATAAACATGAACATTGATGAGTTTTGTAATTGGCAATAGTTGGGCATAAATTACATCAATGAAGTCATACTTTTATCTTTACCCTTACCTTTAGTTAATTTTTTTTTGCAATTTTGTGACCATTTTGTTTGGTTTAATATTATGCTATGATGTGTTCTCATTGTTATTGAAATGTTTCATACTTTTTTTACACAATGTTGTTGATGGTATAGCAAGGAATAAGATGTTCCTTGTTATAAAAGGGGCATCTTTGGAAAAGCCCTTGTAATTAAGGATGCTAGGACATCCTTTGAATTTCACAAAGAAGGATAAATTGCACCTTCTAGCCTATCAAAACTTGATATATTAGTTAAAACTAGTGATGCAAGATCCTACCTCGTCAAATCAATGTGGCCACTCACTAAGGAAAAAAAGTATAATCTTGAAAACATTAAGAATAACCACAATCCTTATTATCTGGAGTAAAATCAATTGCTAAAAGATTTTTTTTAAGCCTACTTTTATGAAAATTTATGTGTGGTCGTGAGAGATATTAGATTAGATTAACAATAATTAATTAATTTTTTTATTTTTATTTTTAGCATCAAGAAAACTGTCTTAACTTTTATGAACATTTATGTGTGGTTATGAGAGATATTAGATTAGATTAACATTAATTAATTAATTTTTTATTTTTATTTTGAGCATCAAGAAAACTGTGTTAACATCTGGTTCCTTTGGTTTTGCTCTTTAAACTATTGACTGGAATCTCACTATGTAATCTTTTATTTATGTTTTGTTATTAAGTTTTTCTAATTCATTCTAAATAAATGTGGAACAAACCATAAAGAAATTAGGGAGAAAATCTAGAGAGACAAAGAGTCAGAGTTGACTCCCCATCCCACAGTCTAGAAACCATCGAGTCTTATGCTCATTGTGGTCGGAATTGAACCATTAAAAAGGTTTATTATTAGTGGTTTAATCAATTATGTTGTTACGAAAACTTGGTTGTATTATTTTCATGGTTTGGAATACCACCTCGTGAACTACGAAACCACTCCGGAATACAACGGGTTTTGTGTAAAAGGGAAACTTCCCGCTTGAATTTTGCATTTATTTCTATCTGTTACTTACATTAATGAATGTGTGGATTTCAAGTGTACTTGCTAATTAATGCATGATGTAGGTGTGATTGGCGGTGCTTTATTGGGGTTTAACTTTTAACTGTGGAAAAAGGTTATTTTGCCTTCCTTCTTCATAGTTTTTACTCCAAGGTGTTGGGACAGAAAGAAATTCTGGTACATTGAAACCTTGTTTAAAAGGGTAAGTTTGCCAACTGATTGCTTTCCTTTATTCCATAATTTATCCTGAATTCCTGAAAGTAGATGGCTCTGAGGAAGAGACCTTTAACTGTAGGTTCCTCTGTTAGATCTTCACCAGACTAAAAAACTTTGATTGACCTTGACTGGGATATTTTTGATATGCATATCTTAGTTGGATTATTAGGGAAAGTGCACAAGTCTGTTAGAGACCTTTTTCGCACTGGGTCTGATCAGTTTTCGACTTGGTCAAGTCAGGTAGCTCAGGCTTTCGCAAATTAATTCAATCAACAATTAATATTAAGAAGTTACAAACTTGGGTTAGAAAATTGGGTACTCAATTGAAGCATGACAAATAATTAATAGAGTCAAAACCACCAAAGTAAAAGATTTAGAAGGTAAAATTATTGCTTTCGCTCATACATCAAGTAGCACAGGGAGTGTTAAGAGTTTGTTGGAATCCAAAGATACAAAGATAAAGATTTTGAAATATAAATTGAAAATGCTTGAAACTGAGTATGTTGAGTCAAAAGAGTTGGTAACTGTTCATGAGGAAAAAAATGTTTAAACTTTGGAAAATGGTAAATTGAGAGACAAAAACTCTCAATTGGCTAAAAGAATAGAAGAGTTGATGAAAGAAAAAGCCAATCTTGCTCATGAACATCTACTTGAAATACACAAGTTACAGCAAGAGCTTCTAAGTTACAATAAGAGCTTCTCAGAGCAGGCCATTGTCAGAAATATTTCATATAGCTGAAGATGTAAATAACGATGACAGAATTATGAACATCTCCAACAATGAGGACAACGTTGATGACATGCTTGATAAGTTAACATCATACAAAATACATGTCTCCAAATTATGTAATATGATTCAAAATTTAAATATTTCAAATAAAGAGAAGCTGACTGACTTAAATGATGTTTTAAAGGAAAAAGAGTTTGTTATTGAGAATTAGCAGTCACAAGTTAACAAAAAAGACACATATTGAATCACTCCTAAAGGCCCATGAAAATATTGAAGCATAGTTGCAAGGAACTTTTGATCATGCTCAAGGAAAACAACGTCTAATTGATGCTAAGCAAAAGATTTGGGATAAGATCATTGACCAGATGAAAAAATTCAGGCCATACTTTGATATTTTTCATAATGGTGAGGCCATCTTGATAGCAAATGCACATATAGACATTAACAAACTATGGCCTAATGTGTCTCCAAAAGTTGAGGAAGCAAGACAAATTCTTCAATTTTTAAACTCGTTGTCACAGGAATCATTGGATGCTATAGGAATCACAGATCGAACTTCTTTGATTCTGAATATAGAAAAGGTATTGATAAAAAATAATTGATTCTTGCATTACAAGAAAAGATTGCAGAGGTAAAGAAGATAGCAAGGGAATTCAAAAGCCAATTTTCTTCGATTTCTAAACTTGGTCTATCTACTTCGTCTACAATAGAATTGAGATAGTTTCCAAGCCATGTATATGAAAATGCATTAATTGCATGCTACAATGATGTTGAGACTATCAGTGAAGGAGCAGAGCCTATCTTAGGAAAGCATATAGCGGATATCTTATATCGTGATTTCAATGTTTTAGCTCTTATATAAGGCTCATCCACCAATTTATTTTCATTTGCATACAAAACTTGACATGGAGTATAGGAAAACATTGGGATTGTCTTATCCTACATGGAAGGCATCGAGTAATATCCCCTGTTATTGGCCAAGGAATCTAACGTCAAAAGAGAAAGAAGCAATGCCTTCAACAAACAACAGACAGGATATACTAGCTGCAAAAATAAAACAAAGGAATCCTAAAGCATGTTGATTAGAACAACTGGCATTATATCCATAGAATGCATAATTCTAGAATCAATTTGGATTCATAATACTCAAGAATTTTAAGTGGATGAAATTCTATGTGGACGAAAAACAATTAGGAATCAATAAGTGGATAGGGTTGAGGGCTTATTTAATCAAAGTGAGATCTTGGGAATGGTTAGTATTTTTTTAATTTCTGAAATTGGTTTGCCTCAATTACGATTTCCAGGTGATTTGATCTGTTATGATTTCCAGGTTATTTGATCCATATTATTATTGTAAGGGAATTGCTGATTCATTGAATGCATTTGGAGCACAAACATGATAAGATTATTGTTTTTGACATATTGAACTGGGAAGAAGGTTACCTGAGCAAACCATCACTGTGACAGATTTAGGTTTTAGGTTTTGTAGGGCCACCATTAACCTGCCTTCAATGGTTGGCCCATGCATGCATTCATTGTTTGTTTACAATAATCGATTATGGTTTTTTTGTTTGGCCCCATGCATGCATTTAGTGCATGTTTAAAAATTTTCAGTCTCTGTTTAAATTTTTTTTGTAATCGATTAGATAACATATTTATCTAATTTCCAGCAAAATCACATGCTATCACGTATTTGGGTTTAAGGTTTTTCATGCATGTGGGCCAGCCACCACGAACCTGTTTTCAATGGTTGGCCCTGATGCATGCATTTTTCATAATAGTTAACATGTCTTGGATTTCATATTTCAAGTAACAATATTTTAATATGAACAGTAAGTCATTTTAAAGGAGGTTTTTAAAACCATTAATATGAATTTGACCCGAGGTTTTAATATGAACAGTCACTCATTTTACGCGAGGTTTTAAAAACCATTAAATACGTTTTTACTCTCAAATGAGACATCACAGGTGTTTAAAATACATGATAGTATATATATTATAAATAAGTGTTTAAATTTCCATAAAGGATAACAATATCATTTTTTACCGTGTATGGCTTCCATAGGTTACCAATACTCCCGGCAACATCTTGAATTTTATGGTTACAACAAACTAATGTGTTTTTTTAAATGTGTTTGAATGCATTTATATATATATATTTTAAATGTTTTTTTTTTTAATTAATTTTTTTAATTTTTTTTATGGTTTTATAATGTATTATAATGTTTTTTAAAATATTGTTTTATAATTTTTTTATGTTTTTCCTCTACAAATTTCCTTTTATATACACTACACTTGCCAATCTATCTCCCTTGCAGTTTTTATGTTTCTATTTTCATTATTTAATGTTTTAATGTTTTTTAAATGTTTTCATGTTTATTAGTGTTTTTTTACATATTTTTTTAGTGTTTTTATTTTTTATTATTAATGTATTTAATTTATATATATATATATATATAGAATTATTACCTTAATTAATGTTTTTATGATTATTATTTGTATATGATTATTAATTTTTTTACTATTAATGTTTTTATTATTATCTATTTTATAATTAATGTTTTTCATTTTTTTTTTTTTTTGAGTAAAAAAGGTGGAACCTGCTATATTAATTTATCGAAGAAAATTTGACAAAATGTACAGTGATATAGGTCTGAGTCACCAAAAATGCTGCCAATTATCGGAAACCAGCATAGTTTGGAGAGCATGTAACAGTAGCATGATAAAACAAGAAACAAAATAACATCTGTCTTGCCCGGAGGAAACCAGGACAGATGGCTATAGTCCAAATGGACAAATAAGAGTAGCATGATAAAACTAAGAACCAGGAAAAGCATAAAAGACCTAGATACCCGGTGAACTGTCGCCCTTGCTTGTCTGCCACTTGGACCCGGCCAGGATGGAAAATGCCTGCACGCAGAGAGGGCATTTCCACTTAGCTGGAGCATTGGAGTACGCATCAAGGAGCAGGTCCAGACGCTGGCCCATGAGAAGGGCTCTATGCTCCAGGTCTGCCATGTGGCCTCGGAGTTCGAACACCAGAGCCAGATGCTCCGCACGGAGGAGAGAGCCATGCAAGCTATCACCCACGTCGTTGAGGGATACATCCTTCAATTCCACGGTTGCTCCAATTCCAGCTTCGAGCTCCATCAACTCTGCACCATCCACTTCTTCCTTCCTCGCCGAGCCTGTTGCCTGCATATCATGGTTGGTGTGGCTGTAGTCACCCCGCCAGGGAATTTCCTCAACAATGCACCCGGGGATGTCATCTGCCAGAGCAATTTTTGGTCCGCTTCCATCCCGGTGTGTCGCCTCCATGGCTTGGGGCTCCGGGGTGGTCGTCAAGTCCTCCATGAACGGAATTTCTTCCACGTAACAGGTGGGAAACGCGTTCGCAACACCATCCCCCTGCCTGTCTCCAGGCTTAATTGCCGTGGTTGCGCTGCTACATCCAGCTCCTGTCTCCGCAATGATGGCATGCAGATCCAATTTCTCAGCTTGAGCCTTCTTTCGGAGAATGGAGGTCGCCATCGCCAGAGCACGCTCCAACTTTTCTTTCCTTTGCCACTGCGCCTTGTGGGTGTACCAGGACGAACCACGGCGAGACTTGCCCTGCTTTCTGGCCATAATTTCCAGGGAATAGGTGACAATACAGTGAGGTTGCAGCAAGATGGGAGTAAGTCGGGACGAGAAGGATGCCAGGCTGCACCAGAGCTCCCAGATGAAGAGGAGAGCCGAAGCAGGAGCAAACCCACTCTGTCCAGGCACATGAAAAAACAAATTGCCAGGAATTTCCTCAACGGATTGCAGCGAGATGGGAGTGAGCCAGGACGAGGAGGATACAAGACTGCACCAGAGCTCCCATACGAAGAAGAGAGTTGAAGCAAGAGCAGACCCACTCTATCCAGGCACATGAAAAAACAAATTACCAGAGGCCGAAGTCACCTGACCCTCCATAAACCCTGTCATGCTGAGTGTGTTGTGAGCGAGAGTGATCGCGCGAGGGAGGTGTCCCTCCACCGTATAACTGCTGTTATGGCCGTCCACCATCGTAAATGCAGGCTTGTGGGTGGCGACCATCAACATTTATGCTATGCCTTAGTGCTAAGTCCAGTGTCAATGGACTGACTCGTGTCACCCCATCCGGGGCAATGCTTTTCATTATTATTAATGTTTTTCTAATTATTATTATATATATAATTTTATACATACCATTTTTGTTATTTTTTATTTCTTTTTATATTTGAATTTTAAATATTTTCATTTTTTTAATGTTTTTTTTTTTAAATGATTTTTAACGTTATTTTTAATTTAAATTCGGTTTTCTTGAATGATAGGTGTTTTCAAGAAGCACAATTTAAAATTGTGTTTTTTTAAATGTTTTTAGGCTTTATATCAAATAATATCATCTCTATGAGAAATGGGAAAGAGTGTGACAATACACTTTATTTTTTGTTAAGGATGAAGAATTCACTATTGCAACTACAACATATTTGTGGAAACATTGGTGTTGATGTAAACTCGCCTTTAGTGTGTCATGGACTAGTATAGTCTTTATATAGTTGTTGAATAAAATTGTGATGAATAGAGTTTTCTAAATTTGAAGAGATATTTTCTTAATATATTTTTTAAATTTCATTAAGATATTTGTTTAGGATCAATTTCTCAAATATGAAAATATCATTTGAACTTTTCCATAAAAAAATTTGTATACTTTCTTTTTTTATACACGCACTTTAGTAAATTCAATAGTAAAATAATTATACTTTGTATACTTATTTAACAATTGTTCTTTATATATACTCTGTATACCTATTTAGCAATTGTTCTTTATATATAATTTGTATATTCAATAGTAAAATAATTATTTTTTGTATACTTGTTGTATACATATATATCAAGTAGATTTGTTATCGATGTCTTTGATACGTGTATAATTTATTGAAAGATTTTTTTTATCAATGTCTTTATCACAAGTATAATTCATTATCTGCAAAGTTGAAGATGATTTTCTATCAATGTTCTTAGTACACGTATAAATATTTGTCTACAAAGTAAAAGATGATTCCAAACATTGCATTGTGACAAACATTTCCCAACGTCGCGATAGTTAAATGTCCTTATAACAAGAATAAATCATCATCTGCAAATTTAAAGTTAATTTTCTATCAATGTTCTTAGAACAAATATAAATCAACATCTACAACATATATATCAAGTAGATTTGTTATCAATGTCTTTAATACATGTATAAATTATTGAATGATTTTTTTTATCAATGTCATTATCATAATTATAATTCATTATCTACAAAGTTGAAGATGATTTTCTATGAATGTCCCTTGGATACGTATAAATAATTGTCTACAAAGTAAAATATGATTCAAGACATTGCATTGTTACGAACATTTCCCAACATCGCGATGTCATGAACATTTCCCAACGTCGTAATGTGACAAAAATTTCTCGATGTCGCATTGTGACGAAAATTTCTCGATGTCGCATTGTGACGAAAATTTCTCGATGTCGCATTGTGACGACCATTTCCCAACATTAAAAAAACAAAAGACGATTCTACAATGTGTCATGTGTTTCCTGACATCACATTATAATGAACATTTCCCAACGTCAGATTGCGACGAACATTTCCCAACGTTGCAATGTGTCGAACATTTTCCAATGTCGCATTGTGACGAACATTCCCCACCGTCGCATTGTGACGAACATTTCGTATTATCGCAATGTGACAAACATTTCACAATGTCCCATTGTGATGAACATTTCCCAATGTCTCTTTCTGATGAAAATTTCACAACGTTGCAATGTGAGAAACATTTCCGAATGTTGCATACTCATGGAAGTTTCCCAACGTCACAATGTGACAAACATTTCCCAACGTCTCACTGCGACAAACATTTTCCAATTTTTCATTGTGACGAACATTTTCCAACGTTGCAATGTCTCATTGTGATGAACATTTCCTAGCATCACAATGTGACAAACATTTCCTAATGTTGCATTGTGATGAACATTTCACAACATTGGAATGTGGAGAACATTTCCTAGCATCTCATTGTGGCGAACATTTTCCAATGTTTCATTGTGACGAACATTTTCCAACGTCGCAATGTCTCATTGTGATGAACATTTACTAGTGTCACAATGTGACAAACATTTCCTAATGTTGCATTGTGATGAACATTTCACAACATTGGAATGTGATGAACATTTCCTAGCATCTCATTGTGGCGAACATTTCACAACATCAAAATGTGACGAACATTTCCTAGCATCTCATTGTGGTGAACATTTTGCAATGTCTCATTGTGACGCCCATTTCCCAATGTTGAAAAAGTAAAAGAAAATTCTACAATCTGTCAAGTGTTTGCCGACATCA
>ML832012.1:15564-42378 GCA_009831015.1 Picea engelmannii | reverse complement strand
TATATATATATATATATATATATATATATCTAATCTTAACATAATATATTATGTATATATGGATGCAATTTATAAATTATATGATCCACATGTGGCATTAAGAATGCAACACAACTATAACTAATATTTAAAAATAAAATGCAAAATGTATTCCCAAATAAAAGGATTTTACCGACACCACAATGTACAAATTATATATATGATGCCTATGTGGTTTAGTTAAATGTTCTTATAAATAGAATAAATCATCATCTACAACATATATATCAAGTAGATTTGTTATTAATGTCTTTAATACGTGTATAAATTATTGAATGATTTTTTATTGTTGTCCTTATCACAAGTATAATTCATTATCTGGAAAGTTGAAGATGATTTGTTATCAATGTTGTTAGGATATGTATAAATCATTGTCTACAAATTAAAAGTAGATTCCAGACATTGCATTGTCACTAACATTTCCCAACATGGCGATGTGATGAACATTTCCCTTTGTCACAATGAGACAAAAATTTCCTGACATCACATTGTCATGACCATTTCCCAACCTTGCTTAAGAAAAATATGATTCTATAACGTGTCATGTGTTTTTTGACATCGCATTATGATGAACCTTTCCCAACATCGCATTGTGACCAACATTTCCCAACTTCGCAATCTGTCTAACATTTCCGATCGTCGCATTCTGCCGAACCTTTCCCAACATTGCATTGTGATGAACATTTCCCACTATCAAAATGTGACAAACATTACCCAAAGTCACATTGTGTCGAACATATCCCACTGTCACAATGTTATGAACATTTCCCAATGTTTCCTTCTAACAACATTTCTCAACGTCGCATTGTGAGGAATATTTCCTGATGTCGAAATGTGATGAAATTTCTTGACATCGCATTGTGATGACCATTTCCAAAACTTTCTTAAGAAAAATATGATTCTACAATGTGTCATGTGTTTTTCGACATCGCATTATGATGAACCTTTCTCAACATCGCATTGTGACCAACATTTCCCAACGTTGCAATCTGTCTAACATTTCCCATCGTCGCATTGTGTCGAACCTTTCTCAACATTGCATTGTGATGAACATTTCCCACCATCACAATGTGACAAACATTACCCAAAGTCACATTGTGTCGAACATATCCCACTGTCACAATGTCACAAACATTTCCCAATGTTTCCTTCTAACAACATTTTTGAACGTCACATTGTGACGAATATTTCCTGATGTCGAAATGTGATGAAATTTCCCCAACATTGCATTGTGATGAACCTAATTTCTCAATATCAATTTGTGAAGAACATTTCCCAAAGTTACATCGTGACGAACTTTCCCCACTGTCCTAATGTGATGATCCTTTCCCAATGTCTCTTTCTAACGATTATTACTCAACGTTGCATTATAATGAATATTTCTCAATGTCGCATTGTGACGTGCATTTCCCAACGTCACAATGTTACTTTAATAATATATTTTTAATGTATTACTTTATTAATAATTAATAATTTATTAATGTATAAATACTTAACTAGTACATAAATGTATTAATATATTTAAACATTATAATAATTAAGGTAATACATTATTATAATGTATTAATAATAATAATGTATTAATACATTGTGACGTGCATTTCCCAACGTCACAATGTTACTTTAATAATATATTTTTAATGTATTACTTTATTAATAATTAATAATTTATTAATGTATTATTTAATAATGTATAAATACTTGACTAGTACAAAAATGTATTAATATATTTATTATAATATATTTAAACATTATAATAATAAGGTAATACATTATTATAATGTATTAATGTGTCTATGTATTATTACAATATTGATGCATCATTACTTTATTAATGTATGATTATTTTATCAATATATTATTTTATTATTGTATAAATAGTTATTAATGTATTGCTACATTAGTAATGTTTGAATGTTTAATTAATATATTCTATTAGTAACATTAATTAATTAATACATTACTAATTAATAAGTTACATTTATACATTAAAATATATATTAACCTATTAAAAATTTAATTTAAACATTATGTTATTGTATTAATTAATTAATAATTTATTATTATTTTAATAATATTTTATTAATATAGTGTTTTAATACTTAATTAATGTATTATTTATTATTGTATATATACTTTATTATTTATGAATACATTAATGTATTAATTAACAACCTATTTTTAATATATTACTTTATTAGTGTATTAATACTTTAATAATGTATTTTTTATAAATATATAAAAATAAATTAATAAATAATATTTTAATATATTACTAATAAAGTATTATTATATTTATTATTAAATAACTATATTAATAATATATTATTAGAGTACTAATACATTTATAAAGTATTAATATAGTATTATTTATTATTGTATATATGTTTTATTAATACATTATTTTATTAATTAATATTGTATTATTAATATATTATGTCCTTAACCCCGGATGGGGTGACACGTTGTACCTATGTGCCACGTACCACAGGGCCTGGCCAAGCCATAAATAAGGGTGTCTGACTCCCATCCCCTCGACATTAAGAATGAGAGCCAACCATTACTGCAAGCCCGCAGCCATGAGACCCTTCACTTGCGCGAACAATCAAGTGGCCATTGAATTCATTGCCCGAGAGGCAGTTATGGAGGCAGTCACGTCACACTCTCCGGTTCTTATCTACCTCTGCATCTTCATTTTCTCTCCTCATTCCGTTTTTGGCTCGCACCAGGCCAACAATATGAAGATTGGGAGAAGCCTTTGCAGCATCCACTGGGCTTTAGCCATTCGTTTCTTCCTCACGATGCCCAGGGATTAGGGGAAGCTGCGACGCGGTCCATCCTGGTACACCCGGGCTGCAAGGCAGAAACAACTGCAAAATTTGGAGCGAGCACTTTCAATTGCTCACACCCAAAAATCTTGCCTTGCTCGCAATGCTGCCAGAGACACAATGGACTGGGAGCCTGACACGGTTGTGGTGGAGGAGGTTATCTTGGAAGAGGAAATTCAGCTCACTCCGGAAAATTTTCCATTCACGGGACCAGAGCCTCCAACTCCTCTTCCTGGGAACGAAATTCAGGCAGACACAGGGACACACAACATGGATTCATTTGTGGAGGACTTCCCCATTTGTTACATAGAGGAGGAAATCCCGGACGAGTACCTCCAAATGGCCCAAAATGACTTACTCTCGACGGAGCTTGCTCCATTCACAGTCTCAGGATGCGCACCAGGGAGCACAGGGACGAGAGAAGAAGGTGGGGATGGGGAGTGTAGCACGACAACGGGCCACCTGGAGGATGTGATGGAGGGAACGTGGACTGCAGTAGGGGATGGACACCAGGAGGACATGTTAGATGGGCACACAGTGAAGGAGGGTGGTTGAGACCTTGTGTCACCTCTCATTCCGACACCCTCAGTTCAGAGGCGTGTCCCACTGCCTTTATTCCACCCAAACCATCTTGACTTGGTGTTTGAGTTGAGGCGCTAGATGGCGGACCAAGCCTACTGCAATGCACTCGTCAGTCAACACGTGGACATGCTCTATGAGGCCTTCTCTGAAGCGCCAGAAAAGTAGAAGTGTCTGACGTGCGCGAGACCCTACGCCTTGCCATCTTGGAACGAGATGCCCAGTGACGACCATGACAATGACGACCTCAACGACTAATAGTGTGACTCGATCTGCCCTCTGGTTTTGGTTAGTTTCTCAACTCCGGTTGGGGGTTATGCCTTTTAACTCCTTTTTTATGTTTAGTTTCTTTTTAGTTACAGTTTTCATGGACTATCCTGCAGACTCTGGGCCGCCACTTGCCCTGGTTTCCTCCGGGTAGGGTAGATGGCAGTCAACCTATTTTGACAATAGTCATCCAGGGCTGCCAACTATTCCAGTTTCCACTTTTGGTGGACCAGCTGACAGCCCAAGAACAACTGTATGTTTTGTTATGATATAATATAAAGGATCCACTCTCTCTCTTTTACTTATATATCTATATCTATATCTATATATATATATATATATATTATGTCCTTATCATAATTATAATTCATTATCTACAAATTTGAAGATGATTTTCTATGAATGTCCCTAGGACAAGTATAAATAATTGTCTACAAAGTAAAATATGATTCAAGACATTACATTGTGACGAACATTTCCCAACATCGCGATGTCATGAACATTTCCCAATGTCACAATGTGACGAAAATTTCCCGATGTCGCATTGTGACGACCATTTCCCAACATTAAAAAAAGAAAGATGATCTTGGTAGGAATTGGCAATACCATTGGAACCTATGTCAAAGCCTCAGAGGCAACAAGACAACAGAGGTATACTACTTATGCCCACATTTGTGTTTATTTGAATATCTCTAAACCCCTTGCTGAAGCCATCACCCTAGATTACCAATATGAAGAATGGTCCCAAACCCTGGACTATGAGCATATTCCTTTTCGCTGTCGCAAATTCCACGAACATGGGCATCTCTTCCGAGAATTCCATTTAAATAACCCTACCAAACCTTCTCCGGAAGACCCCGAAAAAACCAAGGACGACTTCACCTAAGTCACGGGTCGACGAAAACACCCATCCAAAAAGGCCCCACCTCAGACCTCCTCTGGACCCACTACCAAAAACTCCTTTGAAGCCCTACAAACCACCTTGGATACCCCCTCTTATTCTACCAATCCTCTGACACTCCCAATGACCTGCAAAAACCCCGACATTCCTGACCATACCGTCTCAGCCCCTTCGCAAACCGCCATCCTCGAAACCTCTCTCCCTGAAAACCTTAGATTCGATATAGGAGATCCAGATCTGGACCTGGAAGATTAGGAACTAGCAGGTATAAATATGGCACATCTGGAACAAGCCTATTGCAAGCATCAACTATACACCATCCCACCAGATCAACTACGCAAAGTACACAAGGTCTTCATCAACTCCTCGGCAGGAGGATCCACCCGTGCTAGTTCAAATATAGGAGTCCAAAAAGGTACCTCGAAGGAACAACGTAAGCCTACAAAAGATGAGAAAAAGAGAGGACAAAAACCAAAACACCAACTCATTCAAGATGTTGGCAAATTCCTCGTCAACTCAGGAAAAATTCATCTGATCTCGGACAACTTCCCTCCCCTCCAACCCCCATCGTCCTCATAAATATCACATCCTGGAATATGAGGGGTCTCAACGCCAAGGGCAAACAAAATCTGCTCAAAGAGAGAATCAGGAAGGATCAACCAGACATATTTTTCCCGCAAGAAACAAAGTATGCAGGAGAGGAAGCTTCTTCCACCCTTCAAAAATGTTGGAAGCAAGCACAACAATTGGCCATAGATGCCATAGGGGAAACGGGCGACCTAGCCATACTCTGGAATCCAAAAACAATGCTATTGAATGACTTCTTCACTTCCAAATGGACCATCACAACCTCCTTCCGCCTCATTGGCTCAAAACAGGGCTACATCACAAATGTCTATGGGCCTCCCCGGTCAGGAGACAAGGAAGCCTTCCTTCATCATCTGGATTGGATATCCAACCACATTGGACCCCAACACTGGATCCTTGGGGGATATTTTAACATGATCACAGGTCTAGAGGAAAAAAAGGGGGGCACTCGAACCTTGGGCAATGATAGGGAGATTTTCAATCAAACCATTGGCCTACTTAAACTTATTGATGCTGACACGAACAATAGGCCCTTCACATGATCCAATAGACGCTCGGGAGCTTAGCATGTATCCAACAGATTAGATTACTTCCTCATTTCAGAAGCCATAATGTTGGACAATCTAGCATGGAATGCCACGGTCATCGATACCCCTGGGTCAGACCATTGGCCGATACTACTGACTCTCAAAATTGAAGGCACCCCAAGCAAAAAACCATTTCGCTTTGAAAAATTATGGTTAACACACCCAGATTTCAAAGCAAACATTCAACAATGGTGGGAAGAGGTGGCCACTCAAACAGGAACCCTGATGTACAAATTTCAACAGAGGCTCAAAAACCTCAAGCTCCAACTCATATCTTGGAACAAGTCCACCTTTGGAAACATCTTGCAAGCGCAGGTAAGTCTTAATCAACAAATGCAAGCTCTTCAACAACATATTAGATCTTAGGGACCGACGGACTCCCTAAAGGCGTAAGAAATAAGCAATCAAATTGAAGAAAGAAGGATGCAGGAAGAGATTCTATGGCGAAAAAAATATCGCATCCAATGGCTAAAAGAGGGGGAAAAAAACACCAAATTCTTCCATAACTTCATGGTTCAACGACGACACTCCAACAACATCACCCATATAGTCTCAGAACAAGGAACCGAAATTCAACAACACGAAGACATAGAAAAAGAGTTGCTTTCCTACTACAAAAATCTTCTAGCTGAACCTCCGATTGACAGAAAGCAAGCCATCTATGCAATTCTCAGAAACATCCCCAAGGAGGTCACCAAAGAGCAGAATGAGGCACTCATGAGACCGATCACCCAGGAGGAGGTTGACCAATCTCTTAGGGATAGACCTCTAGGCAAAGCTCTAGGAACGGATGGTTTCACCTCATAATTTTTTCACCACTACTAGAGCATCATTCTAGAATATGTTTGGGAAATCATCGAAGAATCCAGATGCTCCGGGCAGATTTTTCAAGCCCTCAATGCGACCTTCCTCACCCTCATACCCAAGGAAAAAAACATCACCTCCCCCTCGCACTTTTGGCCTATTTCCCTTTGCAACATCATCTACAAACTCCTAACGAAAATCATCGCAAATCGTCTCAAACCTATCCTTCTGTTCCTTATCTCTTCAGAACAGTTCGGTTATGTGGAAGGCAGACAAATCGTGGATAGCGTCATATTGGCCCACGGAATCATTCACTCGTTACACTCTACAAAAACTCAAGGTATGCTCCTAAAATAGATCTCTGTAAAGCCTTTGATAAGTTAAGTTGGAGCTATTTGAGATCAAACCTCCTTGCCTTTGGATTTGATCCTACATGGGTCTCCTGGATTGTTAATCTTACTTCCTCAACCCTGTTCTCCATTCTCATTAATGGTGTTCCAACGAAACCTTTCTCCCCCGCACGAGGAATAAGGAAAGGCGACCCTCTCTCACCCTTCCTCTTCATCCTTATGGAAGAAGGGATGAGTCATACTATCAAGGCAACCATCACTGAAAAGTCTCTCTCCGAGCTCACCCCTCATGGCATCTCCCCCCCTATATCCCATAGCCAATTCGTGGACGACATTCTTCTCATGGGACTTTCTACCGCTACAGAATCCCAGTGTTTCAAATCCATCATCAACCTCTTCTGTGAAGCCTCGTGCATGGAGGTGAACATGATGAAATCCAAAGTTTTCTTTTTCAACACGCCCCCTGAGATCCAAAACCACCTCACCCAACTCCCGGGCTTCACCCGCAACACCCTTCCCTCGGTTTACCTGGGAATCCCCCTCATTGATAATCCACTAAGAAATGCCTCCTGGGACTCCCTAATTTCCAAATTCCGCAAGAAACTTTCCTCTTGGACCTTCCGCTCCCTCAATCTGCCTGGGCACCTCTTACTTTTGAAATCAGTCCTTCAGGTCCTCCTGGTCTACGCTTTCTCTGCCCTAGCCGCCCCTAATTTCATTCTCATCACTCTAAAAAACATACAAAGAAGCTTCCTCTGGCAGGGCACCAAAGAGGGGAGAAAATTTACCTTGGTAAGTTGACACAAAGTCTACAAACCAAAGTTCACAGGGGGACTTGGCCTCAAAGACCCAACCATTCTCAATAAAGTCCTCAGTGAAAAAATTTGGTGGCGCTAGTTAAAGAGACCCCAAGACCTTTTGGCTCATCTCTGGAGGAAAAAATACACCCCCACCTCCCCCAAAAAAGAGCTCATCATATGGAGTGGTCATTGTCAGGGCTCGCTCATCTGGAATGTGGCCAGAAACAATCGAGGAATTATCACAGAACACGCTTTTTGGGAATTACAAAGTGGATCCTCAACGCTTTTTTGGAGTGATTCGTGGCAACAACTCCCATCCCTAAACACAGATCCAAATCTCGGTGCCTTCATTCCCTTCACCACTGAAGTAGGTCTCACCAAAGTGAAGGATTACTGGACCCCAAAAAACCTTAGGGAAATCTGACACACCTAGAAGAGTACACATGAGGACCTGAACATCCCAACTGATCTCAATCTCCAACCTCTGCAAGCACGCCTCAACTCGCGAAAAATTCTCCGTCAGCATGGAAATAAAATCCTCAGATGGGGACACTCTACCACGGGCACCTTCAACATCCAGGAAGCTTACCTACTGAGATCGGGCCACAACTCCTTACAACGGGAAGATATTTGGATCAAAATATGGGAAATAAAATCCTGGCCGAAAATTAGCACCTTCCTCTGGCTCATTGCGCATAACAACATTCTCACCTGGGAAAACCTCAGGAAAAGGGGCTTCATCGATCCCTCCAGGTGCCAGATATGCGGTTTAGAGGAGGAGACTCAGAATCATCTCCTAAACCTGTGCACCTACAACTCGAGCATTTGGGACCACAACGCTTGCCTCATGAGAACCACAGATAGGAATCGAATGGGACTCCAGGAAACAATAGCAGGCTGGAGAAGCATGACTTTCCATTCCGCAATCCTCAACAAAATCTGGCAGATGCTACCGGGTTTCATTATCTAGAAAATTTGGAAAGAAAGGAACAGACAAATCTTTCAAATAGTCACTAGGACTTGGCATGCATTTTGGACCACAATCCACTCCACTATCCTTGAAACCATCTCCCTTCACCTCTGGACGACTCAAGATCTAAACTACCCCTCTAACAAGAGTCTCATCCTTAACACTTGGAAGCTCAACCTTCACCCCACGATCTCCTCCGCTGTCCAATGTAAGCATAGCTCCACCCACTGGAAGCCCCATCCATAGGGTGCTACAAACTAAAATTTGATGGGGCCTCCAGAGGGAATCTAGGACCTACAGGATACGGTGCTATCATTTGTAATAGCAAAGGGGAAATCCTATACATTACATCTGGAAACCTCAGGCACAACACTAACAATGCAATAGAAGTCTGGGGACTCCTCTATGGCCTACAAGCAGCCACATAACAAGAGATATTTCCTATCATAGCTGAGGGGGATTCACAAATTGTCATCAATCTCCTGGCCCATCTCCTTAATGGGTCCGACCCAGAGAAAATCTCTTCGAGCTGGAGACTCATGAATGGGCTTATCAAAATCAATTCCACTCTCTAGCCACATCGGGTAATTCACCCCTCACTTGTTTGGAGAACGATGAATCAAGTGGACGACATGCTGGAAAATATTGGAGTTGAGTTGGAGGAGGGTGTTTTCGTGTGCTCCCCCATGTCAAATCCCTCCCATCCCATAGTCATTTCTTGCAAAACTTAGAAAGCACTAAGGATCGACCCCCAGATGGGGTGTTTCCAGGCCCAACAGGAAACCAGGACACGGGGAGGCCACTTGGCGCCCATCTAGTCCCATCCCACCCTCTCCGTCAACTCATGATCGTCAGCACACCGTCGCCACCCTTCACTCCTCCGAAGCGCACTTGCATTCGCACGAGTCAGATGCTCTGGAACATAGGCGACTTCATGGCGCTACGCAAGATCTTTCCGGGTTCATTTGATCCTCTCCCTGCTCACTCTCCAGTGAAAAATTTGCTCAGACACTCACTCTCAGCTCCCAAGTACTCTATGTTTCATCTCCTTGCTCACTCTCCGGTGAAAATTTCACTCAAAAACACACTCTTCACTCAATGGTGCAGCCTTCCTTGGGCTCTCAGCTCAGGCTTTGGCTCCTTCCCAATCTCAACTTTGGCCTTGGGCATGCCTCTTCTTAGGGGAAAACCAAAAAGGGGCGCTGCTTGGTATGAGGCCAGGGGTAGAAAACCGCCCACCTCTGTCCATCCCCCTGAGGCCAAGCTGCCCCCAACCACTCAGCCAGCTGACGTGGCCATTCACGAGCATCCCCCTGAGGTGATTTTTTTTCCCAACTTGGGCCTTGAGGATGCAGTACCTCACCCTCCTCCTCCTGTAGCATAAATTCACCCGTCCTATCCCCAATTGAAACGCCCCTCCCTGCTCAACCCCTCATTGACCCCATCACTGGGCTCTCTCCCCTCTCAAACCCCTACGGATGCAGGGTTGAGTGGTTCGACCTCTTTGGCCACTCGCTGGGTTATGTGCCTCCCCCTCCCTCCCCTCCTTGTCGCCCTCCGCCTCCTCCTTCTCCCCCTTGCCACCCACCTCACCCCGAACTCTTCCCCTCCACCTCCTCAGCCTCCCCAACCTCTCTAGGTGATGGGTATTGGGACAGAGCAAAGGACATGGACACCATACACAATTTGCAAAGGGACATGAGCGACATCAAATGAGATCTGAGTGACATCAAATGAGACTTGAGAGACATCAAGACAATCACGCTCGACATGCAGAATGGAAATGTCGATCGCTGGAGCCGAGTAGACAAGTTGATGGCCTTCATCCAAGACCTTCAACATGCAATGATGGACCGCGACAAGGGCAAGTCACAGGCGCGACATGTTTACACCGGGCCTAGAATCCGTCCAGGTTTCTAATTCTCTTATGTTTCCATGTTTACGTTGATCTCGGTTGACAGGCAGCTAGGGAAGGCTAGCCGAATTTTTCTGTTATTTTACATATTTTTAGACAACAGTATATTCCCTCCATGGCATCGACATGGTACAACCTATTTCTTGAACAATCGACAGTGGTGGTTTCCCGAAATGGCACCGCTGCCAAGTAGGACTAAGAAATATCATTTTGATGGTACAAAGGGTAGTGGTGGTTTCCCTGAAGGACACTGCTCCCTCGTAAGATAGGGCATTTCAAACATCTTTAACTTTTTCAGGATCCAATACAACAACTAATTTACAAAAAATAAAATGTATAAATACTTACTAATACATAAATGTATTAATTATTAATGTATTAATATATTCATTATAATATATTTGAACATTATAATAATGAGGTAATAAATTATTATAATGTATTAATGTGTCTATGTATTATTACAATATTGATGTATCATTATTTTATTAATGTATGATTATTTTATCAATGCATTACTTTATTATTGTATAAATAGTTTACTAGTAGTTTAATACTTTAATGTAATATAATAATAATATTTATTGTATTTTTGAATACTTTAAATATTTTTTTTTAGGAATTCTTTATTTATGTACTAATATTTTATTAATGTATTATTGTAAAACATTATTAATGTATTGCTACATTAGTAATGTTTGAATATTTAATTAATATATTCTATTAGTAACATTAGTTAATTAATATATTACTAATTAATAAATTACATTTATACATTAAAACTTATATTAACCTATTAACAATTTAATTTAAACATTATGCTATTTTATTAATTAATTAATAATATATTATTACTTTAATAATATTTTTTTAATATAGTCTTTTAATACTTAATTAATGTATTATTTATTATTGTATATATACTTTATTACTTATTAATACATTAATGCATTAATTAACAATATATTTTTAATATATTACTTTATTAGTGTATTTTTTATAAATATATAAAAATAAATAATATTTTAATATATTACTAATAAAGTAATACTAGCATACCCCTAAGTGGGCGAATGGGAATGCTCATGTAATTGAGGGGAGTTTTCTCATTAAAGATATTACAATTAAAATGATCATAATTATCACTATTTTGACCAAGACCTCTTCTAATAACTCTCAAATTGATGAAAATATTATGTCTTGAAAAGAGAGTGTGTATGATATTTAAGCTATGAATTTATGTTCAAGATGATAATGAAGATGTAGATGATGATGATGGGATTTAAAAATAATTTGTTTTGGTTGTGGATAAAAAATTAATAATAATATTTGTATTCATGGATTAAAATTTTATAAAATAATATTTGGTGCTCATGAAATTTTATAATCAAATGTAATATTGTTAAGATAGGATGATGAATAAATCAATTTAGTTTAGTGAATCTTATTTTTTTTGTTAAATAAAGAGAGAGAATCTTGTATTATATCATCATGAGTGTACATCTGTATATCGTTTGGCAGCCACCTGTTCCGCCACATAAGGGAAACCGAAACATGTGGCTCCAAACAGTGGTATGACTATAATGGAAGAGTTTCAGTTTACAAAAATTGGAGCGAAAGATGAGAATTTTAACAGGAGATTCATTCCCCTTAACTAGCCTAGGGCAGACTTCTTTCAGAGTCGCCATTTCTATGATGGTTACAAAACTGTAAAAAAGAGTAAAAATAAAATCACTATTCATTCTGAAAATGAGAATTGACATGAACCAGAGACAGGTGTAGGCCGTGTCAAGCCTTTGGGGAACCTGGACGTCCATGGACGGTGTAGGTTGGGACGAACTTCTGCTTGCAGGTGGAGCATTGAGTTTGAGAAGGGGCATTAGAGAGTTCTTCGAACAACAGATCTAATCGCTGATGGATGGTGCTTTGGCCGTGCACTTGCTCATCATGCCACTGCCAGATGTCAAAGAGAAGCTCCAAGTGCTCCGCTGCGAGATGAAACGTGTGGTGTGAGCCATCGTCAACACCGTCATTGCCTTCTTCAACACCGATCTTGCCTGTGTCTTCAGCGCCATCATTGCCATCATCAACCCCGTCATTGCCTTCTTCAGCACCGACCTTGCTTGTGTCTTGCCCATCTCATGTTAGTTGCCAACTTGGGGGGATTTCCTCCTCCACAATGAAGCCCCCTTCCCACCAGCCTGGCTGAAAGTCGCGGGAGGTGGAGGGGTTGAGAGTCATGGGGGAACCTTGCAATTGAACCAGTATTGGGCCAGGTTGAGAAGGTGGGTCAACCTCTTCCACCTTCGTGCCCAAATGCTGAGGTGACAGAAGTGCTTCCTCTTTGGCTGTGTTGGGCAAAGCCAAAGCGAGTTGGGATGGTTGAGGAGAAAGCTCAGTTGGGGACATGGTTTTTGATTTGGGAATGCGTAAGGGAGGCTGGGATTGAGTCTGGGGTGAGGTGGGTGGGTTTTCCTCTTTTGGAATGCCGAGGGTGGATTGAGCTTTACTGGAGGGTCTGCGTGGTTGGATGAAATGAGCTATCAAGGCTCTCTAAGAAGCTATGAGTCAATTATCTCGAGTGAAGGCGTTTTTGTTCCTGGTGGAACGCCTTGTCTTGCCTCTGTCTCAGGGCATGGTGAGAACCAGGGAATGAGAATGATGTTGGTATGAGGAAATAAAGAGGTCGCACTGGAGGTAAGCAAAGAGGCCAGGAGGGCCAAGAAGCACATAACAAAGGTGGTAGCTATAAAACATCGGGTGAGAACATGAGCCTTGGTCATTTTTAATGCCGCTGAGTGCCATTGAAATCCCTCCCATCGCCATTGAAGGCTGACGGGACTGGTTCAAGCATATAGTACCAGTGGCCTAGATGGAACGCTCCTCCATGGGCTTCCGCAGGCGCACTAAGTTAATATCCCCTATGGTGTATTCCATGGGGAGTTAATAGCGTCGGGGGTGGCGGCTTCGGGTATTAACTCTCCCCGCTAGCTTCTCCTGCCACCTGTCCCCCCTCTCTTGCCATTTTTCACCCCATTCGGGTGAAGTTTAGCGAATCTTATGAAAAGTAAGGAAATACTTAGTTATCTTTAACATTTTATTTATATTTGGAAAAATAAAATAAATGTTTTTAAATTATCATATTTTTTATTAACTAAAAAGAGATATAAACATTGATATATTAATAAAATTATAATTAAATATACAAATATTTAATTCTAGGATAAATTTGAAAATAAAAATATTTAATTCCATGAAAAATTACAAATATGAGATATTTGTTTCCAAAGAAAATTACAAATCTCGAATATATATATATATATATATATATATATATATATATATATATATATATATATATATATATAATTCCAAGAAAATTTATAAATTTTGAAATAAAAATATTTCATTTTGGGATAATTTACAAATTTGAAAATAAAGATATTTAATTTCAAAACAAATTACAATAGTTATTTAAATTCAAGCCAAAATATGAAGATATTTAATTCCAAGACAAATTATTAATATGGAAATAAATATATTTTATTCCAAAAAAATTACACATGTAAAAATAAAAATTTAAAGATATTTTATTGCCAAACAAATTGTCAATGTCAAAATAAATATATTTAATTTGAGAACAATGAGAAATCTAAAAGTGATCCCATAACTTAAGGAAAGCTTTCATAAGATTGAACCTTGTATAGTAAAAAAACTCTTTATTCTTTATCAATAAATTCAATTTATTTAAAAAAGTTCTCATAAAATTGAATCTTGCCTGCCTAATAGAAAAAAATTCTTATTCTTGATCATTAAATCTAATTTTTCATTAAATCCACAATATTTGAAAATAATTTTAAATAAATTTTATATAATTTTATTATAAATTCATTTAATATTTTTAATTAAAGTTATGAATTAAACTTTTTTTTTTTAATACATGGAAATATTACAAAATTAAATAATGTAATTAATAAAAAAAAAAACCAAAAATCTTAAAATAATATGATATCACAATTTTGTTTTGTTATCATTGTTTACCCATAAATCTAACTCCTTTAAACACCATAATGACAAACTTTATATATTTAGTATTATATCTTTAAACACCATAATGACAAAATTTATATAATTAATATTATATATGGATAGCAATGAAGAATTATGTTTTTTTATTTTAAAGTTTTATAGTTTGCTAGTGTGCCACAAATGTTTTCTGCTTAGAAAGGGCATTACATGTAAACATATTAATAACCAATATATATTAAATACAAAGATATATTGTGTAATATAAGTAAATTAATTAATATGCATTTAACAATAAAATAATAAATATTTCCACAGGAAACCCATTTAAAGGTATTGAATGTCACTTACAAAAGATTGAATTTAGATGAGGAGGGTAACAACCATTCTTCCCAACCACCCAAACTACATTCAATGAACAAATAATATAAAATTTATTATTTCTAAGTATTATATTATATATTATATGCTCGTTTCAATATTATATATTGATTAACATAAATAATTATGGATAGTTATATTAATTTAACCAATCAATTTCATACTCTATTTCATAATAGCCTATTATATTATTTCCTTAGCTACTATTATATAGCCTAACTTTCCATAATATAATAGCCTATTATAATAGTGAAATAGCCTATTATATTATTTCCTTAGCTACCAATCAATTTAACATGAAAACTCTTTTGGCTACTATTTTATACTCTATTTCATAATAGCCTTAAAACCAATAATTCACAATGTTAAAAGAGATGAAATTTTATTTTTCATTGAAAATAAAAAAACTAGTTATTCTTATTTATCTATCCTTATTTGTATAGATATTATCAATTTTTTAATAACCAACCCCAAAAAAATTATGATATAATCTATCACAGATTCACCCTTCCCAACTAAGTATGTACTAAAGCCAAATGTCATAATGATCCAACATTACAAATGATGGAATCAAATCAAGTAATTACAAATGATCAAATCAAATCAAGAAAACAAAGTAGTAGTTAGTGTATCAATTGTATTTTTGATTTTTTTTCATGGATATTTGTTCAAAGTCCTGTAAAAAATTGTTAGAAGCATGCTGAATTTATTTCTGTCACTGGATTCCAAAAAAAAAAACCATTTCATAAAACAACTAACCAAAACCATAACCATAACCATATAGTGGTAGTTATTGTATCAACTGTATCCTCGATTTCATAGATAGATACACTTTGAAGGAAGGTTTTGAACCGATCGTGTATAAATTTACTTGGAAACGAATTTTGAAAGAAAGAAGTCATCCCGCGTTTTTAACTCCCAGGTCAAGCCGCCTTTTCTTCTCGAAAGATTTCTACGATGCTGTTCTTAACTTAGTCTCCACTGAACATAGAATGGCGGGTGTGGCAGTGCACGTTCCATTGACATGTTGAGCAGGAAGAATAAAACGATCTGCCGGGAGCGGGATACCTATTACAAACACATTAGATTGCTCCATATTGCTTGTAGTGATTTACACTGAACAACCATGGGAAGCCAAAAGCCTCACGTCGCTATCCTTCCTGGCGCGGGAATGGGCCATCTCATCCCTATCGCTGAGCTCGCCAAGCGCCTCTCCGACAGCCATGGACTCTCCCTCACCTACAAATTGATGTTCTCCCCTAGCCTCATGGCTTCTTATTCGGAGAACATGGCGTCCTCAAGTCTCGACATCAACTTCATCCAGATGCCAGAGGTGGATATCGAAGGTGCACAACATATGAAACCCGAAACTTGCGTATCTAAGATTTTCGAGAAATCGAGAGGATCAGTGGAAAATGCTCTCAGATCCCTCGTCGACTCTGCCTCTCCCGTCTCTTCTTTCATCACTGATTTTTTCTGTTCCACTATGTTCGATGTGGCCCCTGAGCTCTGCATACCCACATACGTATTCTTCACTTCCACTGCTTCTATGCTTTCTGTCATGGTGTCCGTTCCCAAGCTTGTCTCAGAAATTCCAATTTCGTTTAAGGACGCAGATTTTCCAATAAAGTTACCGAGTACTCCGCCGATCCTTGAAAAGGATATGCCGACTCTCTTCAGGACAGGTCCGATGAAGCCTTTTACTGGTTCCAACACCATTCCTCGCGTCTGTGGGAAGTGACGAGCATTTTTCCAAACTCATTCGAGGACCTGGAGACGAAAGAGATCAAATCTCTTGTGGAAGGAAAGATATCTAATCCGACGGATATTGATCGAATTCCCCACTTTTATCCAGTTTGGCCACTCATATCATCGTCGCCGCTTGAACACAATGTAAAACTTATCAAAGAAGAAGGGGTAGATTGCCTCCAGTGGTTAGAAAACCAGTCGCCTTTGTCGGTTCTCTTTGTTTCCTTTGGAAGCGCAACCGCTCTGCCGAGGGCTCAGGTGACCGAACTCGCCCTGGGATTGGAAGCGAACTCGCCCTGGGATTGGAAGCAAGTGGACATCGCTTCCTGTGGGTGTTGTGCAGTCCGTCCAGTAGCTTTCTGTCCATTGAGGAAACAAATATTTCCCAACTCTTACCTGAGGGATTCCAGATTCAAACCCAAGACCGAGGACTTGTCGTTGCTTCAAGGAGGCGGTGATAACATATGGACCGATGCAGTTCAACTGCTACATTCCTGGATGGACTGAAAGCAAAGTAAATATATTTACATGTGAGCTTATACTCATAGAAAATAGATGAGGAGAGATAAGTGAATGACAACAAAGAGATAAGAAGAGATAAGTGACTGACATCAATGCCATCAAAGAGATAAGGAGAAATAGTACATGTTCGAAATAAATGGTGGTTTTTGAAAACTTGTTAATGGTGGTTTTTGAAAACTTGTCAATCAGTTGTTTTCACGTTTTTGAAAACCAGTCCCTAAAATATGCCTTCGACATAATTATATTTATTATTAAATAACTATATTAATAATATATTATTAGAGTATTAATACATTTATAAAGTATTAGTATAGTATTATTTATTTTTGTAGTACATTTATTATTATAGTAGTACATTTATTAATATAGTAAAAAGTATTTATATTTGTATATATGTTTATTAATACATTATTTTATTAATTAACATTGTTTTATTAATATATTATGTTCTTATCATAATTATAATTCATTATCTTTAAATTTGAAGGTGATTTGCCATGAATGTCTCTAGGACAAGTATAAATAATTGTTTACAAAGTAAAATAGGATTCAATACATTGCATTGTGACGAACATTTTCTAACATGACGATGTCATGAACATTTCCCAATGTCATAATGTGACAAAAATTTCTTGATGTCGCATTGTGACGACCATTTCCCAGCATTAAAAAAACAAAAGATGATTCTACAATGTGTCATGTGTTTCCCGACATCACATTAAAATGAAAATTTCCCAATGTCATATTGCGACGAATATTTCCCAACGTCGCAATGTGTCGAACATTTTCCAATGTTGCATTGTGACGAACATTCCCCAACGTCGCATTGTGACAAACATTTTCCAAAGTCGAATTGTGATGAACATTTCGTATTGTCGCAATGTGACGAACATTTCACAATGTCGCATTGTGATGAAAATTTTCCAATGTCTCTTTCTGATGAACATTTCACAATGTCGCAATGTGAGAAAATTTTCCCAATGTTGCATACTCATGGGAATTTACCAACGTCGCAATGTGACAAACATTTCCCAGGGTCTCACTGTGACAAACATTTTCCAATGTTTCATTGTGACGAACATTTTCCAACGTCGCAATGTCTCATTGTGACGAACATTTCTTATCGTCACAATGTGGCAAACATTTTTTTTTTTTTTATAACTAAAACGGTTATGTATTTTATTGATTGGAAAATCCAGTTGGCCGAAGCCTTACATCCTTCACAAGAGCTTTCAACCTTCTACATTCTTTTACAAGCTGCTGTCCTTTTTAAGGAATACATATTTTTACTGGGTCTCCACCGTTTACGTTGAGTTCTCCTTGGGCCAAGAGGCAACCTTCATTGGCTAGTTTGTCTGCTTCTTTGTTTGAGTCTCTGAGTATATGGTAGCAGTTGAAGGAGGTGAAGTCTTTAAGAATATGTCTTAACCTTAGCAAATTCTTGTTTAGGCTAGCATCTTTAAACTGTCCTCTTGAATGAATCATTTTGATCAAGATCTCGGAGTCTCCAAACGCTTGTAGCTCCCGCTGTCCTCTTTCCTTGGCTATCTGGCAGACTTTTATCAAACTCAGGATTTCTGCTTGATTGTTGGTTCGCTGTCCGAGACCCCAGCAAAAGGTTTCTAGTATTTCCCCTTCGTTGGAATAAATGATTCCTCCAGCTCCCGCTGTCCCAGGGTTTCCTTTGGAGGCATCGTCGAAGAAGACTGTAGTTATGCCTTGTTTCTGCCACCAACTCTGGAATGTGTCGTGATTGTCTCTTAGCCTCCATTCTGTTTCAAGGTGGTATTTTCCAATGCTATGAGTCTGAAGGTTCACCACAAAGGCGCCGAGCCACTCCTTTTCTTCCTGCTGCAGCGAGTTATCAGTTTTGAGGTTTTGGGAGCTCAGAGTTTCTAGGAGAAGACCTTTTGCTTTCGCTGCTACCATGTTGGGGGTCCACTATGTGTTGTTGAAAATTTGCTCATTCCTTGCTAGCCATAGCTTCCAACATACGTACTTGGGGATGGAGATCCAGATTCTGGCCCATATTGTTTTCAAGGAGAGCGAAGGGTAACTATCCTTCCAAGTTGTAAATAGATCCACTACTGAGATGTTGGTGGGGGCAACGACCTTGAGGCCATGGAGGACAAGCTGCCAGACTTTGTTTGCGAAATGACAGCCTACAAATAAGTGATCCGAGGTTTCCATGGCTTCTCTACATAGAGAGCATCTGTGTGGGCCGACAATATTTATTTTCAATAAGTTTTCACCAGTCAAAATCTTTCTGTGCATAAGTGTCCAGAAAAAGAAATTTACCTTCGGGATCGCCATTGAGTCCCATACCTCCAACCAAAACCTTGCCGAGAGTGGTCTATTTTCCTGTTGTTGTAGTAGAGCGTAGCCTTTAGCTGCTGAGTATGATCCTGTGGGTCCCCAACCCCAGGTGTCTTTTTCTGTCATATGCACAGGTGCTGCCTCTCGAAGCTCTGCTTTGAGCATTTCAAGTTGCTGGAGGAGGTGATCTGGGACAGTGCCGAATTGCCACTCTGTCCATGAGCCGTCTTCATCCCACTTAGATATATCATAGACTCTCTGCATACCTCTGCGCTCTAGAAAATCGTGAATTCCCATCAAACCAACGTTTAATGCAAGAGGCGAATTCCCCATTATCCTATCAGTCCAGAGATTGGTTCGTTTGTCATTGCCAGGGACGCGGTACAGATTTTGGCTGAAAAAATGCGCCCCTTTAATGCACAATTTCCATAGAATCGTGGTCTTCTTGCTCAAGGCGTTTTGAAGATTTCTGATTTTGGCATTTGGGACGTATCTGTGTATTAACGTTTTGCTGACAGGATGAGTGGGGTCGTTATGCATCTTCCACAAGATTTTGCAGCCAAGAGCTGTGTTTGCAAGAGCTGGATCACGAATTTGCAGCCCACCTTCTCTCAGAGGCCGCTTGGCTATCCCCCAACTGACCAAGTGAAACTTTCTTTGATTCCCTTTCCCACCATGCCACAAGAATTCTCTCAGCAGTTTATTGATCTGCCCAGCTATCGAATTGGGTGCCAGAAGATAGGACACTTGATAGATCGACAATGAGGAGATGACTGCTTTTATCAGGGTTAACTTGCCTCCATGGGTGAGCCAATATCCTCCCCAGGCTTCGATTTTTCTTTTGATTTTTGCTAGGACTCCTTCCCACAGGCTGACTTTGTTTATACCTAATGTTAAAGGCAGCCCAAGATACTGGATATTTTCCCATTTGGAGTGCCCTTTGAACCCCAAGGTGCGTGCTATCTTCTGAATTTCGTGTTCTGCAACATTCCAACTGTAGATTGCACTTTTTATTTCACTTATCAGAGCTCCAGACACCTTGCAGTATGCTTGGAGAGTGCCCTTGAATGCAGAGGCAACTCTGTTTGAGGCTCCTCCTAGCATAAGAGAATCGTCAGGAAACAAAGCGTGGTTTATGGGCTTAAGATTCTTCGTTATTCGCAGGCCTGGTGATGCCCCTATTATCCTGTCCTATTCCAACTTCCTGCTGAGGGTATCCGCCATTATTATGTACAGAAATGGAGAGAGGGGGCATCCTTGCCTCAACCCCCTCGTAGCTTTGAATAAATTTGTTGGTCTCTCGTTTACCAAGGGGGCAATCCAAGGGCTGTGAGTACAGGCTTTTATCAGTTTTACAAACTCAGGATCAAATCTGAAAGAAAGAAGCACTTGATACAGGAAGGACAACTTTACTCTGTCGAAGGCATTTGCCATGTCTAGCTTAATCAACATGCCTTTCTCTTTTCTGAGGTTGCTGGAGTGCATTGCTTCCTGAACTTGGATTACATTGTCCAAGATATGTCTCCCTTTGACAAATCCTCCTTGTGATTCTGAGATGAGCTTTCCCAACAGAGGTTTTATTCAGTTTGCAAGGAGTTTTGCAATAATCTTATAAGAGGCATTACATAAGGAAATTGGCCTGAATCTGTCAAAGGAGGCTGGGTTTGTTTCTTTCGTAATTAGTGCTAGGAAAGTAGAATTGGTGCTGCCTCCTATTTTTGCTTTTTGTAGGACCCCTTTGATCATTCTTATGAGATCAGATTTGATTATATTCCAGCAGATCCTGTAAAAATGGATAGTGAACCCATCTGGACCCGGGGCTTTGTCGGGATCCATGGACCAGATTATTTTGCTGAGTTCTTCTTCGCTGGTTGGGCTCAGTAATGCTGTGTTGTCCTCTTTTGTGACCAATGCCGGGATATTCGTGAGGAATTCATTATAACCTTCTTCATTGTCATGATTCTCTTTGCTGTAAAGTTGATGGAAGTGTGAGGCATCGACGACCTTTATTTGATCTATTCCTTTCCAGAGCTTCCCTTCATTGGTTGTGATCTTGGAGATATGGTTCCTGGAGAGGTGGGTTTTAAATTGACGGTGGAAGTAGGATGTATTTCTGTCGCCAGCTTCCAGCCAAAGGCTACGGGATTTTAGCCTCCAGTATTCTTCTTCATTTCTAAAAGTGCGGTAAGTTCTGCATTGGGCTGCTTGCTCCTTTTCCAAATCTATTTTGGCAATGTCTATTGTTTCCATTTCATTCTGTAGCTGTCCCAACTGCTGCACTGACTCCTTTCTTTGGGTATTGGGGTTGCTTTCCGGGAGTTTGCTCCATTCCTTGAGGGTTTTTTTTGTTATTTTTAGTTTTTGTTCCCAGACAAAGTTGGGAGAGCCAACAACTGGGGTAGACCATGCCCATTGGACCGTTTCTGCGAACCCACTCTTTATTTTCCACAATGGGCTGAATCTGAATGGGATTGGGCCTAAGTTTTCTTCTTCCTCTAGCTGAAGCATGATGGGTTTGTGGTCCGAGGTGAGCTTGGGGAGGATGGAAGTGGAAATCAACTTCCTTTCCAACATCAAAGTGCTTTGGACCAGAAACCTATCCAATCTGGCAGAAATGTGTTCCTCCCCTGTCCTGTTATTGGTCCAAGTGTACAGCCCTTTGCATGGTTTAAAATCCATTAGGTCCCACTGTTGTATAATGTCTTCTACTACAAAAATCATTTGGTCCTTGCTGGACCTTCCTCCCCTCTTTTATTTTCCATTCATGACTAGGTTAAGGTCTCCGACTATGATTATGTTGCTTGGGGAGTGTTTCTCTAGAAATTCGTTTAAAGTTTTCCAACATTCTTTCTTTTCAGTGTGCAAAGTCGGAACATATAAATTGAATAATGCAATAGTTAACTTACTTGCTATGTGCTTAAGCTCTGTAAATCTCCAGTGCTATGTGTTATAGGAGTTGACAAGGCTGAACTGCTTTGCCTTCCACAATGTTGCTATACCTCCGGAAGTGCCCCTTGCGCTGATTGCTTTCCCTGTATTTTTCTGCCATTTGTATTTGCTGATCTCTAGAAGGGATTCCCCTTCGATTTTTGTCTCTTGGAGCATGAGGATATCTGTTGGTTCCACTTTCATCAGATCCTTGACCGCTTCAATTTTTGCCGGGTTCCCCAGTCCTCTACAGTTCCAAGAGACGATTTTCATTACTTGTTGTTAGGGGTGATTGGGCCTCCTCCTTTTAGAGACCTTATTCTTGTGTTTCTACCGATTGACATTTCTATGGTGGGCTGGCTTCCTTGGGTCTTTTGTCTTTCTGCCTCTTCCTCCCTTGCTTCTTTACGAGATTTCCTTCCTTCTCTTTTGGCTGGCCTTTCTAGGATCTCATCCTCCGAGGAGATTGATGGATCTATTGCTTTCTTTCTGGCTATGTCAGCATATGATGGAGAGGGGGCTACTTCCAGGGTTCCTGTCGTTTGCCCAGGTACCCCTATATCTTTCCCATTTGGAGGGGGACTTGGTTGTATCCTACTGTCCATGATTTCTGATTCTTCTATGTCGTTGATGGCCTTTTCTGTTTGAGGTTCTGCATGCGGCGAAGGGTTGGAGTTCCCGTCGATTTTCTCTTGCTCTATTTTCCCGGAGTTGTCGTTCTTCGTTTCTCCTTTGGTTCTGGATTTTGCTGTCCCTATTTTCTGTACTGTGGTCCACTGATTTGCTTTCGCGTTTTCACTTTCTTCTGCATTATTTTTTTTGCAGTGTCTTACGAAGTGGCCGTAGCCATGGCAGTGCCGACATTTGAAGGGTAGCTGCTCATAGTCTAGCTCCTGAATATGCGTCCAGTCTGTGGCCGTGAGTTTAATTGCCTCCGGTAATCCCACTTCCAGATCAACCTCCACGCAGATTCGTGCGCATGAGTACTGATCTTTTCTCGCTGCTTGATCTATATACCTTCCAAGCGTGTTGCCGATTGCATGCAATGATTTTTGGTTCCAACGATGTAAAGGGAGATGAGGTAGACGAACCCACACTGGAACGACAAAGGGCACATCCTGAGCTGGGTCGAAGTCCGAGGTCCATTTTTTCAGGTATAACCCCTGTGGCCCCATGAAGTATGAGTCGTTTCTGAAGATGAGGTTTTTATCTTCAACGACCATGTTTAGGTTTGAGCCCGAGACCTGACCGTCGTTACATGACCGACCTTACCACTATGCCACACCCACGACCTTAAAAGGTGGTGAGCTTGGCTCGGAACGGTTAATCAAACAACGAGCAGCGGCCATGTTCGGGTTCGAGCCCGAGACCTGACCGTCATTACATGACCGACCTTACCACTACGCCGCACCCACGACCTTCACAATGTGGCAAACATTTCTTAATGTTGCATTGTGATGAACATTTCACAACATCGGAATGTGAGGAAAATTTCCTAGCATCTCATTGTGGCGAACATTTTGCAATGTCTCATTGTGGCGCCCATATTCTAATGTTGCAAAAGTAAAATAAAATTCTACAATCTGTCAAGTGTTTGCCTACATCATATTATGATGAACAGTTCCATATATATATATATATAATCTTAACATACTATATTATGTATATATGGATGCAAAAAATTCATAGATTTTATGATGGTGCAATTTATAAATTATATGATCCACATGTGGCATTAAGAATGCAACACAACTATAACTAATATTTAAAAATAAAATGTAAAATGTATTTCCGATTAAAATGATTTTTTTATCATTGTCCTTATCACAAGTATAAATCATTATCTGTAAAGTTGGAGATGATTTGTTATCAATGCCATTAGGATATGTATAAATCATTGTCTACAAAATAAAAGTAGATTCCAGAAATTGCATTGTCACTAAAATTTCCCAACGTGGCGATTGGATGAACATTTCCCTTTGACGCAATGAGACAAATTTCCCGACATCGCATTGTCATGACCATTTCCCAACCTTTCTTAAGAAAAATATGATTCTACACTGTGTCATGTGTTTTTTGACATCGCATTATGATGAACCTTTCCCAACATCGCATTGTGACCAACATTTCCCATCTTCGCAATCTGTCTAACATTTCCCATCATTTCATTGTGCCGAACCTTTCCCAACATTGCATTGTGATGAACATAGCTCACTATCAAAATGTGATGAACATTACCCAAAGTCACATTGTGTCAAACATATCCCACTGTCACAATGTTACAAACATTTCCCAATGTTTCCTTCTAACAACATTTCTCAACATCGCATTGTGAGGAATATTTCCCAATGTCGAAATGTGATGAAATTTCTCGACATCGCATTGTGATGACCATTTCCCAACCTTTTTTAAGAAAAATATGATTCTACAATGTGTCATGTTTTTCGACATCGCATTATGATGAACCTTTCCCAACATCGCATTGTGACCAACATTTCCCAACGTCGCAATCTGTCTAACATTTCCCATCGTCGCATTGTGCCAAACCTTTCCCAACATTGCATTGTGATGAACATTTCCCACTATCACAATGTGACGAACATTACCCAAAGTCACATTGTGTCGAACATATCCCATTGTCACAATGTCACAAAAACTTCCCAATGTTTCCTTCTAACAACATTTCTCAACGTCACATTGTGACAAATATTTCCCGATATTGAAATGTGATGAAATTTCCCCAACATTGCATTGTGATGAACCTAATTTTTTAATATCAAATTGTGAAGAACATTGCCCAAAGTTACATTGTGACGAACTTTTCCCACTGTCCTAATGTGATGATCCTTTCCTAATGTCTCCTTCTAACGATTATTACTCAATGTTGCATTATGACGAATATTTCTCAATGTCGCATTGTGACGTGATTTCCCAATGGCACAATGTTACTTTAATAATATATTTTTAATGTATTACTTTGTTAATAATTTATACTTTATTAATGTATTATTTAATAATGTATAAATACTTGACTAATACATAAATATATTTATTATTAATGTATTAATATATTTAAACACTATAATAATAAGGTAATACATTATTATAATGTATTAATGTGTTTATGTATTATTACAATATTTATGTATCATTACTTTATTAATGTACGATTATTTTATTAATGTATTACTTTATTATTATATAAATAATTATTAATGTATTGATACAATAGTAATGTTTGAATGTTTAATTAATATATTCTATTAGTAATATTGGTTAATTAATACATTACTAATTAATAAGTTACATTTATACATTAAAATATATATTAACCTATTAACAATTTAATTTGAACATTATATTATTGTATTAATTAATTATTACTTTAATAATATTCTATTAATATAGTGTTTTAATACTTAATTAATGTATTATTTATTAATGTATATATAATTTATTATTTATGAATACATTAATGTATTAATTAACAATCTATTTTTAATATATTACTTTATGAGTGTATTAATACTTTATTTTTAATATATATCCAATGTCATATTGTGACAAACATTTCCCAACGTCACAATGTGTCGAACATTTTCCAATGTCACATTGTGACGAACATTTCCCAACGTCGCATTGTGACAAACATTTCCCAAAGTCAAATTGTGATGAACATTTCATATTGTCGCAATGTGACGAACATTTCACAATATCGCATTGTGACGGACATTTTCCAATGTCTCTTTCTAATGAACATTTTTTAACGTCGCAATGTGAGAAACATTTCCCAATGTCGCATACTCATGAGAATTTCCCAACGTCGCAATGTGATAAACATTTCCTAGCGTCTCACTGTGACAAACATTTTCCAATGTTTCATTGTGACGAACATTTTCCAACGTCGCAATGTCTCATTGTGACGAACATTTCCCAGTGTCGCAATGTGACAAACATTTCCTAATGTTGCATTGTGATGAACATTTCACAAGATCGAAATGTCACAAACATTTCGTAGCATCTCATTGTGGTGAACATTTTGCAATGTCTCATTGTGACGCCCATTTCCCAATGTTGCAAAAGTAAAATAAAATTCTACAATCTGTCAAGTGTTTTCCGACATCAGATTATGATGAACATTTCCCTATATATATATATAGATTTATTTTTTACTCTTATACAAGTCAATGCCATTTTTTTACAGAAAACAAATGTTGAAAGGTTCATGAACATTAACAATACAACACAACTAGAATTAATGTAC
>ML832010.1:72236-87360 GCA_009831015.1 Picea engelmannii | reverse complement strand
GTTTTAAAATGGATGAGCTAATGGAAGACATGGTTTGATTAAAGACGTTGTTGTTGTTTATCATTTAAGTGTGCGAAAGTACTCTAAACATAGGAGAAAATCCATCTCCAAACTTTAAGAGGTTGATTTTCTAAAAAAAAAAACCAAGTTTTTTAAGTCTCTCAATTTTTAGGATAAGGAAATTAATTGAAGAAAAAATTTGTACAACTTCTAAAAAAAATAGCTTATCACTATATTTTTTTAATTGAAGACAAAATTAGTACAACTTCTAAAAAAAATTGTACAACTTCTAAAAGACCGTGCACAGTCTTCTTCATCGGTTTACTACATGAAACTTTGTATACATTGACTCTGATTTGATTGATTGTCTGACCAAGTCATGCCACCTTATGTAGAAATACAACCATCATTATGAAAGCACTTGACAAAGGAGAAGGAAAATATCTTGCACTTGACAAGGGAGCAGTAAAATATCTTCTGTAACTAGTATTTTTTGGTGAATTATTTTTTTTTAGATTTTTTTTAAAATTTTATAAGAAATTATTAGATTCACAGATTTGAGTGATTATTTCTGTATACTTTGAGTGTTTCAGGGATTTTTCAATGTTGAATTTATTTTTATATTAAAAATAAATTAAAAAAAAAATAATAATTAGTGATATCATGTAGATTTATGTCGCCCAATTCCCCTAAAAAACCATTTCTTAAAACAATTAAACAACTAGTATATCATTCTATCACAATTCAACACTATTTTTAGATTATTATGTGGAGTTAAAATGATTTGGAAAATATGATAAATTGAGTGACTTATAGTATGCTATCTTTTAAAGAGAAATGTGCTAATTTTATAGGAAATGTTGAATTTCAAAGCAATGAAAAGAAAGATGTATTTTATTATAATTTTAAGAAATTATTGATGGGCTGTGAAATGATATAGTTTTTACTTATTTAACATTTTTATGATTTTTTTTAAATAAAGTTAAAAATTATTTAATATTTTATATGATTTTTTTAAAAATAAAATTAATTATTATTTAATATTTTAGATGATTTTTTTATGTGCTGATTTTATAGGAAATGTTGAATTTCAAAGTAATGAAAAGAAAGGTGTATTTTATTATAATTTTAAAAAATTATTGATGGGCTGTGAAATGATATAGTTTTCACTTATCTAACATTTTTATGATTTTTTTCAAAATAAAGTTAATAATTATTTAATATTTTATATGATTTTTTTAAAAATAAAATTAATTATTATTTAATATTTTAGATGATTTTTTTATGTGCTAATTTTATAGGAAATGTTGAATTTCAAAGCAATGAAAAGAAAGGTGTATTTTATTATAATTTTAAGAAATTATTGATGGGCTGTAAAATGATATAGTTTTTACTTATCTAACATTTTAAGAAATTATTGATGGGATGTAAAATGATATAGTTTTTACTTATCTAACATTTTTATGATTTTTTTCAAAATAAAGTTATTAATTATTTAATATTTTATATGGTTTTTTTTTAAATAAAATTAATTATTATTTAATATTTTAGATGATTTTTTTAAAATAAAACTATTTATTTTCTAACCTTTTTTATGTTTTTTTTTGTCTAAATAAAAATAGTTATGATCGTCATAAATTTCACATTTCAGCTATCCCATCTACCATTTTTAGAAAACGGATTGCATTTTCATTGATGGTTTTTAGTTATAATAAAATGAAAGCTATTAAAAATAATCTCTAAACATGATTAACAACTTAAAAATAATTTCTAAGCTTGTTAATCTCTAAACATGATTAACAATTTAATAATAATCTCTAAGTTTGTTAATCTCTAAACATAATTAACAACTTAAAAATAATCTCTAAACTTGTTAATCTCTAAACATAATTAACAACTTAAAAATAATCTCTAAACATGATTAACAGACCATAGGCTACAAATCGACTTCGAGCTGCTATACATGGATCAAAATTTCAATCATGATAAATCTTTAGAAAATGGATGGGGCAAATATCAAATCGAATTTATCAACTGAAGTGCACAGGTGGATACTGCATGAGCAAGGGAGCGAATCTAGGAGCACTTTTGGCCACATTTATCCATGGCCACTAGTCTAGAGCTTGCAAATCGTAAGTTGTTTTATTGCAAATTTGTTTTGATACAACTATATATACATGAGCTCTCCTCTTGTATTGGATATGTGTATGTAGTGGAGAGAATGATATACTATTTTACTTCAAGGTACTCATTCATATGTTTGTAGATATATATTTGTTTATTTTGTTGATATGTGTATGTAGTGGAGAGAGTGATATAACATTTTATAAATGTTTTTCAGTATTTTTGAATATAAATACAATTCTTTTGTGTCTATGAGTGATTATTAACTGTTGTAGTTAAAATTTGTGTTTAGAGATAATTTTAAGGATGGAAATTTATATTAATATGTAGAAACATGGGATAATTTTACTAGTTCTTGATATGTAAAATCTAAAATGTTTGGGTTAGCTTCAAGGTACCCAAGGTTATCAATGTTTCTCATACATTGTTTGTTTTGCTTATCAATGTTTTCTTTACACAAGGCTATCTTCTTTGTGACTAGATTAGTTTCATAGTGTTGTATGTGTGCATTTAACTTAAGTTCTCATACATTTTCTCTTTTTCTTATCAATGTTTTCTCTTTTTCTTATCAATGTTTGATTTGCACAGGGCTATCTGCTTTGCTACTAGATTAGTTTCATAGTGTTGTATGTGTGAATTTAACTTAAGTTCTCTTCAGATTTGATTTTACAATGAAATGGTTGCAAACTTGTGTTTCAAAAACTAGAGCTTATGAGGGGACAAGTTATATCCCACAACAAAGATTAGCCACCAATCAAACTAAAGATAACCAGAGTAGTGCCCTATAAATTCAGTTTTCATTTACATAACTTATTTTTTCTTTTTGAAGAAGGTAATTTATCCTTTTAATTAGGTGTGATATAAACATCAATCAACCTTCATATTCTTAATTATGTGCATACAACATTTATGTTTCATAATTTAAAGACAAACACCAGGTTTGATAATTAAGTGAAGCCTTAGAATAGTTGTCCTTTAAAAAGATGTATTTTAGTGTTGTTATTTTTACATCGTTGTTGGGGAAGCACTTAAAGAATTAAGAATCTATAGTTTACACTGATTTAGGAACCCTGTAGGAATCTTTTAAATTCATATAGGAATGAATACAGGGGAATAGAGATGGTAAGATGCAAATAAAATATCATTATAGGACCCTTGTAGTGTAAAAGCCCATTTCTTTCACCATAATATTTTGTGGCAAGTCTATATTCCACTAAAATCACAAATCATGATAGTTTAGGATGCATTAATAGGGAAAGAGATTCTAGAGGATGTTTTCGTGGTACAATAAGGGCCATCCAAGAAGCTAGCACACATTGGTATAGTTTAGGTTGGTTGATGTGATAGTGATAATGATAGGTGTACCAAAGTTCTGAATACAACAACACCACAATAGATATAGAGAGAAATAGATAAAACCAACAATTTATTATTATAGAAAACCCTTGAGGTAGGGAAACACCATACAATGGATCCTATTATGGAAGGGATCCTCTTATTTTCACTTGTCTCTTCAAGGGAAAACTTATTAATGGGCTGCCACTCTATTACAATACTTCTTCTTCATATCCCATTACATTGCTTGAACCCCTTTATATAGTTCTACCAACTACCTAAGTACATTCTAGAGGAGGAACCTTCTAGAAGAAGAACCTTCTAAGAAATCTTATTACATTATTATATCTAACTACCATAGTGAGCCTCATTTAATACTATAGTGGACCTAGTCCATCTTACATTGAATTTCCTCTACTATTATCACCATGGGCCCTCCAGGCCCTCCATTACCTCTCTAGCTACCTAATATTCCATCCCCCTTATGAAAGCATTGTCCTCAACACTTGTTATGAGGGTGTACAACCATATACAAGGGTCCCATGGATAAGTGTGGACCGTAGCATTGAATTAACCTAGAGAATCAGGGTCCCATGGAGAAATGAAAGCCACCATGTTGAAGTATTCCATCCACCATTGTAAATCGGGGTCCCATGTCCAATTGCTCATGTGAACTCCACTAGGAATTTATCAAAAAAAAAATAACCAAATGAACATTATGCTCCAAATATTGACACCTATCATCTGGATCCAAATAAGACAATCCATCCACATAGTAGGAAAGGGTCGTAGTTGAATCTGGAAGGAATAATATTACTGTAGAATATGCAAGATGAAAATCAGTAATCACAAATGGCTCCTGATTTGTTACATTGATGTTCTCTACAGAAGGTGGAGTAGAGTCATCAAATAAAATATGAAAGTGGTTGACATCATAAAAACGACAACTATCCATATACCAATCATCAAAATCGGCCTAAAAATAATACCAAGCATATCCTTCTTGATTATATTCATCCTTGATGTCTGAGATAAAATATCTCTCCTGTATGCTAGTCAAGGAACTTTAAATATTGTGAAAATTATCCCTGAGATCTTGTAGACCCGTTAATATCCATTGGAAACACCACATATAATATACTAAAAGAAGGATATTGAAATATTTTATCCAATGTAAATGATCTGGTAGTAATCTGAGCACCCTTTGAAAATTTATGAACTTTGTAGTCCTACCATTGTCATGAAACCCCCACGAAAATGGTTGATTTTAAATCAGCGATATCTTCACTTTTGGAACTCCGATTCAAATGATTATTTTTTAAAATTTGGGTGAAATTGTGAGAAGAACTCAAATATGAAATTTCTTTTGGTGAATTCGACCCCAAGTGATACATAAATCATAAAAATCCTGCAACCTTCTGCAGAAAAAAAATCTGAGGTAACCAAGGAGATCTGAGGTGAATTTCAGAGGGAATTGAAGTGAAGAAGGCTGAAATTCCAATGGAGAATGAAGTCTTGTGATGAAGTGTTCTAAGGTAAGTTATTTAAAGGTCGTCTTACAATTTTAACTATAACTTTTTTTTCTAGAATGAATTCAAATAGAAAAAAATGGAGGCAATTGAGAAGACATATCAAGGTACCTTTGGTAAACATTTTAGCTTCCGAGTCATTTTTTTTTTGGAGATACACTCCATGGTAGATAGGGTGTTTCGCTAGTACTGAAACTAGTCTCAAATAAATGTTTCGGGTAAAATAGTCATAACTTCATCATCGAGAATCCAATTTATGTGAGAGCAATTGTAGTAGAAATACAACACTCTATAGTATCTTGTGCACACGTTTTAGAATTAGATATGAAATATTGCATGCAGGGAATGTTGTACAAGTTCTCTCTCTAGAATAGGATAAAATTTAAGAACATTTGTCATTTTTTCTATAACTTATGTTCTAAGAAGTTTTAGACCCTGAAATTTTGTAGAGATGGAAGAAAGTTCTCATAGTATCTGTGGTTAAAATTTAAGACCTTTATTCATTACATGTACAAATATATGCTTGTTTAAAGTGAGGGTTTGTAACTAATCGAAAACTAGTCCTGTGCGACTAAGGTAAAGTTTGATGAAGATGTTGTTCTCTTGTTGAAGTGGAGGAAGAGCTACATATCTATAATATTGTGTTTCAAGTAAAAGAAAGGATCAAAGGTATTCTTATGTGGTAGTTTTGAGGATTATGCTTATGTTGTTATGGTACATTCTTGAAGCATGCCATGGCAGTGATTGTGCATGGCACACCTTGGTGATGGTATGATACATTCTTTGAGGTATATCTTGGTTACATGTTCATGATGTGATGGTCATGCCTTTGGTATCTTTTTGAGGCATTGGTATATGTTTGAGGAACATATTTTGTGCATGGTGTGAGACATATTATTGGTAAATGTATGTCTTGGTGATCTTGGTATGTGATATGGCACATGTTATGGTATATAGTTGATGCATGATATGTACATGGTTGATGTAATTGGTATGATACATGGTTGATGATTGATGTGCATGGTTTATATACATGGTTGATGATTGATGTACATGGTATGGTATGGGTTAATGTACATGATAGGGTACATTTTTTGGTACATGGTTGATGTACTTGGTTGATGTGACAGTGAAACTGACAGGTTAGTTGATGTGACAGTGACAGTGAAAAGTTGGTTGATGTATTGGTGACATTGGCAGTGACCGTATCATTGTTAGTAACAATGAGTCTACACTTATATTTCAGGGCGATAAGACTGGGCAAGGGAAGGGGGTTGTAGCCTCTTTCTGGTTGGTACCAGAGAACTTAGGGAATTGGTGCATGTAAATCAAGGGGTTGTATCCTCCTTCTAATTGGTGCCAGAGAACTCAGGGAGTTGGTTCTTCCTTCAGGTTGGTGCCTGTAAATTAGGGGGTTGGTGCTTCCTTCAGGTTGGTGCCTATAAATTAGGGGGTTGGTGCTTCCTTCCAGTTTGTGCTAGAGAATTGGGAATTTAGTGCTTCGTATCAATTTATTCTTGATATATATAAGAAAGCATTATGTGCTTTTCTCCCATTTGGGTTTCCACGTAATCTATGGTGTACTCTATGTTTGTGGTTACTTTTTATGCACTGTTGATTTATATTGTTGATGATATATTGAATGCTAATGATAAACTGTTGAATACTACTGATAAAATTGAAGCTTATATATTATGGTTTAAAGTGGTAAAAAGTGTCCATGTTGATTCACCCCCCCCCCCCCTCTCACTATTCCAATAGTGTCATGGATACTTCATGTCAAGAATTGATTTTTTGAATCTTGGCTCTACATTCCATAAATTGAAAATCGGTGTAGAGCCACATTCGTTTTCAAACCCAATGGATTGATCACATGAATTTAATAATAACCCTTGTGTATAGAGTATAATGTATAGGTTGGGCCATTTATTCCATAAAGTCAAAATTGGTGTAGACCTGCATAGTTTTTCAAACCCAATGGGTTTATCACGTGAGTATAACAAGGGTTGCATGACAGTGTAGTCCTTGTCAGACAAGTTTTAAAATGGATGAGCTAATGGAAGACATGGAACACGTGGTTTGATTAAATATGTTATTGTTTTTCGTCATTTAAGTGTGCAAAAATACTCTAAACATAAGAGAAAATCCATCTCCAAACTTTGAGAGGTTGATATTTAAAAAAAAAAAAAAAAAAGTTTTTTAACTCTCTAGATTTTTAAGATAAGGAAATTAATTGAAGACAAGATTTGTACAACTTCTAAAAAATAGCTTAGCACTATATATAGATGGTACATTGTTAGTAAGCAAACATGATTCATCCTCTCTAATTATGTTTTCACATAGGATGTAAGAGCATCTTACATATGTTTTCACAATAACCTTTAAAGCATCTCTTCTTAAGATGAGTAGCCATTTATTTGTGAAGCTATTTTTAGTATATGAGACATTCAACACATTCAAATGAAATATTTATGACCAACTAAACTCCATACGAATTTGAATTTAATTGGACAAGGAAAATATATCTAATGAAATAATACAATAGCACTTAAATATAAAATTATATATATATATATATATAATAAATATTTTGTTTAAAATTTTTAAAAACGATAAGAATAGTTAAAAATCAATTATAAAAGATATATTTATTTAAAAAAAAAATTGCTTATGAACTAACATAATAGGAGCATTACCAACTATCTAGCATCAGATGTAGATCCATGATTGCGCGTGCGTAGGTAAAGCTCAAGCTCTGATCTAGGGTTCGAGTTCTTGCACTGCCATGCCAAGCCACGGTGGAGGGGAGCCACCGCCCCCTCCCTCCCCAACCACATCCTTCAAGAAACTAGCCACATCTTGCAGGAAGAAAGAACCCCAGGCAGAAGCGCCAAGTTTTGTGAAAAGACTGGATGATGTTCCAGAGATTAACCTCCCACCAGAACAACCAATGAAAGTGGCACTCTCCCTCTCAGATCAGGGTCTGGTAGGTCAGTTCATGGGCCTTTGGCCCTCAACCAAGACAATAGATAACTGGATTCAAAGGAACTGGCGACCACTTATAAAAAACAGTGTAACTTGTTACGCGGTTGGAAGGGGCTACTTTATCTTCGAATTCATCTCCCAGGAGGACCATGATATAATCTTCAGGAATGGGCCTTACTTCATGGGCACACAAGGGATCTATCTGAATCGGTGGACTCCAAACTTCGACCCAACTTCGGAAGTCCCAAAAGATGTCCCTGTCTGAGTCAGACTCCCAAACCTGCCAATCCATTGCTGGAACTCCTCATCGCTGCAAGCTATCGGGAATGGAATAGGGCATTACATCGACAGAGCCGATCCAAAAGATCAATATTCCTGTGCAAGAATATGTGTGGAAGTTGATTTGGAAATAGGCTTGCCGGAAGCGGTAAAAATGAAGGTTGGAGACTGGAAACATCTACAAAAATTGGACTATGAGCAGCTGCCGTTCAAATGTAGAGGATGCCATGAATACAAACATTTTCAAAGAAACTGCCCAAAAAACCCAAATACAGAGAAAGAAGGTGAGGAAGGTTGGCAACAACCCCGGAAAGGAAGGTCAAAGTCCAAAGGCCCAAGAAGGGAAAACCCAACTCCCGCCCAAGACAAACCAAGAAATAAAGAGAAAGGAAAACAACTTTATGGCACTGGGTAATGGAGGTGAGACGGCAGATCTAAGCAAAGTCGTCCAAGATGAAGATGAACGAGGCGCCCAAATTTCGGAAAGAGGAGAAACTCAGAAAACAACAGAAGAAGTGGAGAAACCCATCTCCCCTCCAAGGAATGGGGTGACTCAGGGCATCGAGGAGGGGGAGATCTCATCAGGGAATGAATCAGAAGGAGAAAGTGAAGCCTAGGGAGAGGCATGAAATCCAAAAAAGCGGAAAGAGACCAGGAAACCTACAAGGACGTTCTAAAAGGCGCACAGCCACCCATCAAGCAGTTGATCGGGGTAAGTCAAACCAAGAAGCTAGCCAAGGCCTCCCATGGAGGCCACTCTCCCCCTCAAAGTAATCAATGAAGTTAAATTCCTAGAACTGTAGGGGTCTAGGCAGCAAAAGGAAGGAAGAATCTCTCAAGGACTTAATCAGAGCATCAAAAACGGACATCCTACTTATCCAGGAAACCAAGATGAGTCAGCAGGACTCTATTAAAGTCTTAAAAAACGTATGGAGAAGCAGCCAAGGTTTAGTAAAAAATGCCAGAGGCACGTCAGGAGGGCTCTGCACTCTATGGAATGCCTCCAAAATAGACCTGATCCGCTCAGATTCTTGCATGCATTGGATATTTTCCCAATTGCTCCATAGAGATTCAGGGCATACAGTAAGTCTCTTTAACATCTATGTCCCACAACATATAGAAGAAAAAAAGAATTGTTGGAAAGCCCTCCTAGACTACCTAACAGACAATGAACTAGAAAACATCATACTAGGAGGGGACTTAAATGTAACTCTGGCCCAAGAAGAAAGGCGTGGGGGATCTATTGTAAGGGACCCAGCAAGAGAATAGGTGGAGGACCTAATCTCAGCATGGGACCTAATGGATATTAAACCTCTCAAGGGACACTACACTTGGACCAACAAAAGGGTAGGTTTGGGGCATATCATTGTCTGTTTGGACAGATTCCTCGTCCAAAGTTCATTCTTGACCCTTGGGCTCATAGCCACTTCAGAAATCCTCCCCCACAGTACCTTTGACCATAAGCCAATTAGTCTAGAGTTGAGGAAGGACCAAGGTCAGGGGCCCATCCCCTTCCGATTTAATCCTTCATGGACACAGGACAAAGATTTTATGTGCAAAGTCTCCAGTGTATGGAAAAGCAAGGTAAATGGTTCCGCGTTTTATGTCTGGGAAGAAAAATTGCATAGGCTTAAGGCTGCGCTAAAATGTTTGGCAAAAATACAACCGGAACCAACCACCCTACGCAAAGAAGCCCAAAGGAGTCTGGAAAGTCATCAGCTCGATTTGGAAAATAGGGAGGTCACGTAGCAGGACTTACTTAAAGAGGACCAACTACAAAGGCAATGGAACAAAGCCTGTAGAGAGGAAGAAGGCTATTAAAGGCAAAAGTCTCGAAGCCTCTGGTTGAAGGAGGGAGACAAAAATACTAGCTATTTTCATAAGCAAGCGAAAGCAAGGAAACATTATAAGGCTGTGACTGAAATTCAAGTCCAAGGCACCACAATATCTGATCCAGAGGGCATTAGACATGCCACTTTTGAAACATTTGGAACCCTTTACTCAGAAACACAAAGGGCAAGCATTGACCCCCAAAGGTACCCCCTCTCCATTGTTCCAAATCTAATAAAAGACGACATCAACCTCTGGCTTGTGGAGGAAGTCACGCAGCAAGAAATAAAAGAGGCACTGGACCAAATGCACCCGGATAAGGCCCCCGGAACGGATGGATTTACAGCCAGATTCTACCAACAGTGCTGGGAAATAATCAAATCAGATCTAACCAAAATGATAAGAAAATCACAAGTGAGCTGCAAGCTAGGAGGAAGCACAAATTCGGCCTTCCTGGCACTCATCCCAAAAGAGAAAAGAGCACTCAACTTTAGTCGATTCAGGTCGATCTCCCTTTGTAACACAAGTTACAAAATCCTTACCAAGGTCATTGCAAACAAACTTAAAACAGTTCTTCCACTCATAATACTTGAGAACCATGGAGGCTTCATCAAAGGTAGGCAAATAGCAGACAACATAGTCCTGGTGCAAGAAGCTCTTCATTCAAGTCTGTGTAGAAAAGATAAAGGTATGATTATTAAACTCGATCATGCAAATGCTTTTGACAGAGTTAATCATAATTTTCTATTTGAGGTAATGAGGAAGCTCGGATTTGATCAATCCTTTGTGAATTGGATAAGAGCCTGCATAGGGTCACCATGGATAGCTCCCATGGTAAATGGAAGAGTAACAAATTTTTTCAAAGCGTCCAGAGGTTTAAGGAAAGGGTGCCCTCTCTCGCCACTTCTCTATGAAATCCAAGCCTCGGTTCTTAGCTATCAGCTGGAAAATTCCAGAATTCAAAGCAACCTCCAAGGGCTAAGAATAGCACAAGGTGTGAAGGAAATCAACCATGCACAATTTACGGATGAAACCCTACTGCTAGGGGGAGCAAGTCTGTTAGTAGCAAAAAGGTTCAAAGAGGAGCTTGATGCATATGTTGTAGTTTCAGGCAGCGAGATAAGTCAAGCAAAATGCAAGATTTATGGGTGGAACATAACTCCCAAAGAAATGTTGGGAATTTCCAGAGTTTTGGGGATGGAAGGGCATGTCAATTGGGAGGCCTTCACCTATATGGGAATCCCTATTTTCAAGGCAGCTCCAAGGACAACACAATGGAACCATTTAATAGACAAGCTAAAAAAGAGAATTTCCTCATGGGAGGCGAACTAGTTGAATTTAGCAGGGAGGATAGTTTTAATCAAATCCATCCTAGCTAGTGTACCCATCTATCGAAACTCTTTGCTTCTAGCTCCAAACTCCACAATCCAAAAAATGGAGGCAATGCAAAGAAGCTTCCTGTGGGAAGGTGGAAAGCAAACGGGAAGGAGAATTCACCTTATAAACTAGGACAAAATTTCCAAACCCCTCCTAGAAGGAGGTCTCAATTTCAAAAAAACCCAATTGCATAATCTGTCTTTAGGGGCGAAATTGCTATGGAACATTGTTAGTGGCGATCTTGCCTGGAGCAAGGAGGCCATGTGGAAAAAATATTTCAGAGGCGCAAGGAAGAGGTGCATCGAAAAACCTTGTAGAGAGACTAAGGGGTCCCCAATATACACTCTCTACAAAAATTCCATGGCCCTGTTCACTCCTCACCTCACCTGGGTGACGAGAAACAGGAAAAAAGTTAAAATCTTGCAGGACTCTATCCTAGGTGAAACCCCTCTAGAATCGAGTCACGATCTGCAGTGTCTAAAAGGATGGATGGATGAGCAAAATCTAAAGACGCTCTTCGATATCTCAATGTGGGGGAATGATAGAGGCCAGTTGTGGCAAGGATGGGAAGTGAGCAATCTCCCGCTGGACTTAGAGATTGACTGGTGCACCCTAAAACTTAGACTTTAGGGGAAAGCCCCCATTAAAAAAAAGGGGAAAGATGAGAGAGGTTGGGGGAATAATGCTTAGCCCTACTCCACCTCATTAGGATATACCACCTTCCGAAGCATCCCCCACGTCCCACCCAACCCGTCCCTTTGGAAATCCATATAGAATTCTAAATCCATCCCCAAAATAGACATGTTTCTCTGGACCCTCAGTCACAATAGCATCCAAATAGGGGAGAACCTCCAAAAGAAGGGTTAGGAGGGCCCCTTCAGGTGCCCCCTATGTCAACAAGCATAAGAAACCTCAGATCACCTCCTTCTCAACTACAATTACTCAAAAGAAGTTTGGAGGCTGGCAGTCGAGTTTCAAACTGATCTCCCCCTTCCTCAAAACATTAAGGCACTCCTCCAAAGTTGGCAGGCCCTTTATCCTTTCTAGAATAAGAAGAAAAGTTATGCCTCAAGGCTTTGGAAAACAATTCCAAGGTTTGTCCTGTGGGGGCTCTGGTTGGAAAGAAACAATAGAGTGCTCAGGGATAAGAAGAGAGTGCCCCTCTAGTAAGTGCAAGTATTCAAGCATTCTTCGGCGAATGGGCCAGTTACCATCGTCATCCTCAATACAGCAGGAAGCTGGAAGAAAAAGAAGAGCTTTGGCTGGCCCAATTCAAAATAAAAATGCAATCTGGAAACACAGGCAACATCATTATTCAAGATAATTGGGAAATAAGGACAGGGAGGGAGGAATTCGGTAAATGGAAAAAGGAAAAGGAGGCCTGTATTCTGTCCTTCGACGGGGCCTCAAAGGGAAACCCAGACCAAGCAGGAGGAGGTGGAATGATAGTGCGCCCTAATGCAGAAGTCATGGTGCGATACGCCATTGGCTTAGGCATCGCCACCAACAACTACGCAAAAGCAATGACACTTTGGAAGGGCTTGTGCCAAGCTAGAAGGAGCGGAATCTGAAATTTGATTATCACAGGAGACTCCCACATGGTTATTAGAGCCATAATCCGTTCTTCAAAAAACCAAAGTGCTCAGCTCAATAATTTGCTCGACATAATTCACCTCCTCCTTAAAAAGTTCGACTCATACCAACTGTTTCATGTTCTACGAGAGTTGAATAAGGAAGATGACGAAGAGGCGAATCGTGGCATCCTCTTGGCACCAGGGTGTATGAATACAAGCGGCCAGTTATCCAAGGTGGACATGCCTTGACCCACCTCTACACAAAGAAAGAGGCTCATGCAAGTGGCAAGGTGGGGGACAGGATCAAATCGACAGCACCCAGACTCAGCCAATAAAGAGGCGCGTGACAGGACAAATTGGGCAGAGGACGGCCCAAGGAAGATCAGATCTCTTACACAGAGGAGACAACAGGACTATCCACCCATGCCTCTTCGGGAAATCAACGAGGGGAGAAATGATGATTGCAAGGAGGGCAAGATTAAATTCGTGAAGCATCCCCAGTCTGGGAGTAGACCCAATCTTAGTGTGAAGCGAATCCGACTGAGAGGATTAAGAGCGCGTGGAACAGAGGAAGGAAGATGGATGCAAGTTCAAGTCGAAATCTCACCATGGAGGAGGAACTAAAACTCATGGATGAAAAGCTGGAAAGCTTGAAGGAAACGCTCCAATACCAACTCGATTTTCTGGAGAACTTAGACTTAGAGGCGACTAGGCGACTGGAGCAGCTGTAGCAGGATATTTCCACTATAAAATTTGGATTCACAGAGGAGCTTGGCAAATTACACCAGGAGATGAAGAACCCGAAAGATGAATTTGAGGAACAGATCGGTCAACTGGAAGGAAAAATGTCCAAGTTGAACATCGAATGGGGGAAGGATCCCAAAGAATAGGCATACGCTTGGTCTGCAACAATTTCTTCCCACCTCAAGCACCTTGACATTTTGTATAGACGTCAAGGCTTTAAAATAAATCTGTTCTCAGGAGAACCAAGCTCCTTTGGGGGTGATTGTTAATTTTAGCACTTCTAGTAATGCAACTTAGCTTACTGCAAGTAGCTGCTCAGTGCAGATCTGCCATTTTGTAACCGAATTGTGGCTAGTCCACAGATTAATAAAAATCTCTCTAAACGTTTCTGTCAAATAAAAAAACATAATAGAATTCAATAAAACTTAAACATAAAATTATATATTTAAATTATATAGAAAATAAATATTTTGTTTCAAATTTTTAAAAACTACGAAGACAATTAAAAATCAAATACCAAAAGTATATTATAAAAACAAGTTGATTATGAACATACATAATAGAAAATTTGAACAATTCAAAGTAAGTTCATCATAAACATAGATAATAGAAAGTTTATTAAATATCTTTCAAAACATTTTTTTTATAAAAAATGATCAATACAATATAATCTTGAGATTATGATTTGTTACTAAGATTAAGACCACAAATAGTTGGTCAACCTTGTAGTGGGAAAAGAGACCGCGGGATGAGGTGGGGGGGTCGGTTCTATCGTGAGCAAGAAAAACGTCTAAAGTCTAGCAATTTCGTAAGGTATAAGGTATGTTCAGTTATTCGATAAGTTATCTACGAGAGTTATTCCTTTCATCCAGTACCATTGATATATACACATTCCTAAATCATGCATGCCGTAGAGCTAGCCATACTTGCATTGTTTCCTGCCTTAAAATGAGCTTACCTGTAACTTAGATTCTAAAATCTCTCTTTTACTGGCTTCTTTCAAGGCCTTGGGAAGATACAAAGTCTGAAAGTTGCGCCCTGGCATTGTCGCTACATGTATATTGGTCGAGTCCTGGTCGTAGGTGGTGGCTGGTACTTAGGTAAATTTAACTTACTTCCTTGAGAAGGAAGATATGGAAATTTTCATAATAACTAAATCAAGGAACAAGAATTCAACAATTAGGTTTTTTTATTTAGTGTAAAGCTAAATTCAGTTTAAGATTTCACTAGTAAACTAAATTCAAATTTTGATATAAAGTAAAGAGACACAAAGATTATGTTAAATGACTTATAGTTACATAAATTAAATGATTTACATAGGCATAGGTGTAGCATGAGTATGGTTCC
>ML832010.1:2562-18603 GCA_009831015.1 Picea engelmannii | reverse complement strand
CTCGGCGTTAATGTACACGAGAATACGCGCAGGTTACAGCAACACGTTCCAGGAGTCCGGAGACTACACAGAAACTGAAATGCTGTGCTGAGCGCCATGGGGAAATATTGTATTTATAGAGTTTTTCCGGTAAACCTAGGACGTAGTAGGCTTCATTACGTAGGGAAATGAATGGACTTCGATAGGTCGGATTCATCGCACAGTACATTATGTCTACCTAATGCTAAACTGAAACGAAAAAAACTTTACGTATTCAACACAAACACATATTTCTGGCTAATCACAGACCTTTCGTAAAGCAGCTACGGCCCGATTATTTGGTTTTCTACTCAAACATTTTATATTTTTATTTTTGTCAAATCTGTCACCTTCTTTGGAGGCACGGTCTTCTTCATCGGTTTACTACATGAAACTTTGTATACATTGACTCTGATTTGATTTATTGACTGACCAAGCCATGGCACCTTATGTAGAAATAAAACCATCATGATGCACGCACTTGACAAAGGAGCAGAAAAATTTCTTGCACTTGCTTCGCCATGATCCCACGCTGGACTGACTCTGCCACGCTCTCATTAGGCTCTGCCTGCCTATCAATTAGGTGCTCTCCACTGGCTTCCTTTCGTTTTACTCCCTCCCCCTATATATCTATACATTTTAAATAGCTAGCCGAGCCAATAAGGCCAAGAACACCCCCATATGAGCGCACCACAAAGAGGCCTGCCAGAGAGAACCTTCCCTTCGAATCGTCAGGTTAGGTAGAAACGCTTTGTAGGCGCACCAAACCAAGATTCATACTTCTTCCCGACCTAACTAGAATACGAGACATGAAGTTCTGTACCTTACCGGCTAGGGCAGCATTGCAATTACTAGGAAAGAGGTAGGACAAGGGAGCAGTAAAATATCTTGTCATTCACGTAGTGTAAACCAGTATTTTTCAGTGAATTATTTTTTTTTTTAGATTTTTTTTTAAATTCTATAAGAAATTATTAGATTCACAGATTTGAGTGATTATTTTTGTATATTCATGTTTCAGGGATTTTTCAGTGCTGAATTCATTTTTATATTAAAAATTAATTCAAAAAAATAAAATAATAATTAGTGATATCATGTAGATTTATGTGGCCCAATTCCCCTAAAAAAACCATTTCTTAAAACAATTAAACAACTAGTATATCATTCTATCACAATTCAACACTATTTTTAGATTATTATGTGGAGTTAAAATGGTTTGGAAAATATGATAAATTGAGTGACTTATATTATGCTATCTTATGACAAATGTGCTAATTTTATAGGAAATGTTGAATTTCAAAGCAATGAAAAGAAAGATGTATTTTATTATAATTTTAAGAAATTATTGATGGGCTGTGAAATGATATAGTTTTTACTTATTTAACACTTTATTTTTAGATTATTATGTGGAGTTAAAATGGTTTCGAAAATATGATAAATTGAGTGACTTATATTATGCTATCTTATAAAGACATGTTAGAATTAATGATTAATTTGGAGTTGGTTTTTGGTTTGTTGGAGTTGTTGAGATATTCTCTCAACCACTCCCTCCAAGTATGGAATTGGATCTGAGCTATATATGTAGCTATGTATGTGTGTAACAAGAGAGTAATATAATCTATTGTTTGTGTGTTATTCCTCTGTGCCTCTGCTCTCATGAATTTTAACATGGTATCAGAGCCTGGTCTGGCTTGATTCCCTCACGGGAAGGCCAGGAGAATGTGAGAGATCTTCTAGATTCGAAGAAAATCAAGCGAAGGCGGAATCTGAAGGAGTCATCGCTGGTGAAGAAGATTTAAAGAAAGCCGACTGTGTGAATTTCTTTGTGTTTTGTTTGAGTGATCGCTGCTCATTTGCCACCGGTTCTACACCTGTCTACGTTGAAAAGAGTCGTCTACCTGCGTTCCAATTCATCCACCGTGCCATCTGCTTGCCATTTGTGCAAAAGTAATTAATTGTGCGTCAGAGAGAAGGGGGTCGTGAGATAATTGTGAATCGCTGCCTGTAATTGAGCCTGTAATTGAATATTCGTTGCTGCTAGGTTGTGAAGAATCGCTGCATATAACCCGTGCTTTAAACATCTGAAAGAAACGCTGGGAGGAATTCAAGTGCTACATATGATTGATGTTGTTGTGGCTGCCAACAGAAGGACGCTGCTGAAAAGACCACAATTCTGGAGGAACAACCGAGGACATTGTCATCCACGATTCAGATTTACAACCAATGAATTGCTGCCACATAGATCCGTCATTTGAAGTTTTCTACAAAACGTTTGCATGGACAGAACACCAGATTGGGAGTGACTCGAAGCCACCTTAGACGATCTACTTATACTTATATATATGTATGCGTGTGTTGCTTAAAGTCTATTTTTATATGATTACAAAGAAGGCCAGATCATAGAAGAATCTTTACGGGGCTTTATGGCCAGATCTTCAGTCATGAAATTCACAAAGGTCATTTTGGAGGATTGATTGCTGAATACATTCCGTAACTAGAGTACTTTCCTACAAAACTGTTGAAATTTATTTTTCGGGGTTATTTCACAGATGGAAGTATTTCAATAGGGTGGTTTAGTATCTAGACTCTTCTTCGAGGGTGTCAAGAATATTTGATCCTACAAATTCATCAAAGATGGTCAGAAGTGTTTTTATCTTAAATGAGTCGAGAGGGAAGCTCGAAGTTGTGGAGAAGAAAGAGCATAAACCGGGAGATTTCAGAGTGGGTGAGAGTGCTAAGACCAGATCAGACTGAGATATATGTTGTAATTTGAGAATTGTAATATGTGGTTTATTTGTAATGTAATCATTAAGGGAGGGTGTTAGAATTAATGATTAATTTGGAGTTGGTTTTTGGTTTGTTGGAGTTGTTGAGATATTCTCTCAACCACTCCCTCCAAGTATGGAATCGGTTGGATCTGAATCCAGCTATATATGTAGCTATGTATGTGTGTAAAAAGAGAGTAATATAATCTATTGTTTCTGTGTTATTCCTCTGTTCCTCTACTCTCATGAATTTTAACAAGACAAATGTGCTAATTTTATAGGAAATGTTGAATTTCAAAGCAATGAAAAGAAAGATGTATTTTATTATAATTTTAAGAAATTATTATGGGCTGTGAAATGATATTATGCTATCTTATAAAGACAAATGTACTAATTTTATAGGAAATGTTGAATTTCAAAGCAATGAAAAGAAAGATATATTTTATTATAATTTTAAGAAATGATTGATGAGCTGTGAAATGATATAGTTTTTACTTATCTAACACTTTTGATATCTAACATTTTAATGATTTTTAAAAAAAATAAAATTAATTATTATTTTATATTTTAAATTATTATTTTTAAATAAAATTAATTATTATTTAACATTTTAGATGATTTTTTTTTTCTAAATAAAACTGTTTATTTAATTTTTTATGAATTTTTTTTTTCTAAATAAAACTGTTTATTTAATTTTTTTATGATTTTTTTTGTCTAAATAAAATTAGTTATATCCTCATAAATTTCACATTTAAGCTATCCCATCTACCATTTTTAGAAAACGATTGCATTTTCATTAATGATTTTTAGTTATAATAAAATGAAAGCTATTAAAAATAATCTCTAAACATGATTAACAACCTAAAAATAATCTCTAAGCTTGTTAATCTCTAAACATAATTAACAACCTAAAAATAATCTCTAAGCTTATTAATCTCTAAACATGATTAACAACCTAAAAATAATCTCTAAAATTGTTAATCTCTAAACATGATTAACAACCTAAAAATAATCTCTAAGCTTGTTAATCTCTAAAACATGATTAACAGACCATAGGCTACACTACAAATCGACTTCGAGCTGCTATACATGGATCAAAAGTTCAATCATATAAATCTTTAGAAAATGGATGGGGCAAATATCAAATCGAATTTATCAATTGAAGTGCACAGGTGGATACTGCATGAGCAAGGGAGCGAATCTAGGAGCACTTTTGGCCACATTTATCCATGGCCACTAGTCTAGAGCTTGCAAATCGTAAGTTGTTTTATTGCAAATTTGTTTTGATACAACTATAAATACATGACCTCTCCTCTTGTATTGGATATGTGTATGTAGTGGAGAGAATGATATACTATTCTACTTCAAGGTACTCATTCATATGTTTGTAGATATATATTTGTTTATTTTGTTGATATGTGTCTTTAGTGGAGAGAGTGATATAATATTTTATAAATGTTTTTTACTACTTTTGAATATAAATATATTTTTTTGGTGTCTATGAGTGATTATTAATTGTTGTAGTTAAAACTTGTGTTTAGAGATAATTTTAAGGATGAAAATTTATATTAAAATGTAGAAATATGGAATAATTTTACTAGTTCTCGATATGTAAAATCTAAAATGTTTGGGTTAGCTTCAAGGTACCCAGGGTTATCAATGTTTCTCATACATTGTTTGTTTTTCTTATCAATGTTTTCTTTACACAAGGCTATCTTCTTTGTGACTAGAGTAGTTTCATAGTGTTGTATGTGTGCATTTAACTTAAGTTCTCATACATTTTCTCTTTTGCTTATCAATGTTTTCTCTTTTGCTTATCAATGTTTGATTTGCACAGGGCTATCTGCTTTGCTACTAGATTAGTTTCATACTGTTGTATGTGTGAATTTAACTTAAGTTCTCTTCATATTTGATTTTACAATGAAATGGTTGCAAACTTGTGTTTCAAAAACTAGAGCTTATGAGGGGACAAGTTCTATCCCACAACAAAGATTAGCCACCAATCAAACTAAAGATAACCAGAGTAGTGCCCTATAAATTCAATTTTCATTTACATAACTTATTTTTTCTTTTTGAAGAAGGTAATTTATCCTTTTAATTAGGTGTGATATAAACATCAGTCAACCTTCAGATTCTTAACTATGTGCATACAACATTTATGTTTCATAATTTAAAAACAAACACTAGGTTTGATAATTAAGTGAAGCCTTAAAATAGTTGTCCTTTAAAAAGACGTATTTTAGTGTTGTTATTTTTATGTCGTTGTCAGGAAAGCACTTAAAGAATTAAGAATCTCTAGTTTATACTGATTTAGGAACCCTGTAGGAATCTTTTAAATTCATATACGAATGAATACAGGGGAATAGAGATGGTAAGATGCAAAGAAAAAATCATTATAGGACCCATGTAGTGTAAAAGCCCATTTCTTTCACCATAATATCTTGTGGCGAGTCTATATTCCACTAAACTCACAAATCATGATAATTTAGGATGCATTGATAGGGAAAGGGATTCTAGAGGATGTTTTCGTGGTACAATAAGGGCCACCCAAGAAGATAACACACATTGGTATAGTTTAGGTTGGTTGATGTGATAGTGATAGTGATAGGTGTACCAAAGTTCTGAATACAACAACACCACAATAGATATAGAGAGCAATAGATAAAACCAACACTTTATTATTATAGAAAACCCTTGAGGTAGAGAAACACCATACAATGGATCCTATTATGGAAGGGATCCTCTCGTCTTCACTTGTCTCTTCGAGGGGAAACTTATTAATGAGATACCACTCTATTACAATACTTTTTCTTCATATCCCATTACATTGCTTGAACCCCTTTATATAGTTCTACCAACTACTTAAGAACATTCTAGAGGAGGAACCTTCTAGAAGAGGAACCTTCTAAGAAATCTTATTACATTTATTATAACTAACTACCATAGTGAGCCTTATTTAATACTATAATGGACCTAGTCCATCTTACATTGAATTGCCTCTACTATTATCACCATGGGCCCTTCGGGCCCCCCATTACCTCTTTAGCTACCTAATATTCCATTCCCCTTATGAAAGCGTTGTCCTCAACACTTGTTATGAGGGTGTACAACCATATACAAGGGTCCCATGGATAAGTGTGGACCATAGCGTTGAAGTAGCCTAGAGAACCAGGGTCCCATGGAGAAATGAAAGCCACTATGTTGAAGTATGCCAACCACCACTGTAAATCAGGGTCCCATGTCCAATTGCTCATGTGAACTCCACTAGGAATTTATCAAAACTAAATAACCAAATGAACATTATGTTCCAAATATTGACACCTATCATATGGATCCAAATAAGACGATCCATCCACATAGTAGGAAAGGGTCATAGTTGAATATGGAAGGAATAATATTACTGTAGAATATGCAGGATGGAAACCTGTAATCATAAATGGCTCCTGATTTGTTACATTGATGTTCTCTATAGAAGGTGGAGTAGAGTCATCAAATAAAATATGAAAGTGGTTGACATCATAAAAATGACAACTATCCATATACCAATCATCAAAATCAACCTAAAATTAATACCAAGCATGTACTTCTTGATTATATTCATCCCTGATGTTTGCGATAAAATATCTCTCCTATATGCTAGTCAAGGAACTTTAAATATTGTGAAAATTATCCCTGAGATCTTGTAGACCCACTAATATCCATTGGAAACACCACATATAATATACTAAAATAAGGATATTGAAATATTTATCCAATGGAAATGATCTGGTAGTAATCTGAGCACCCTTTGAAAATTTATGAGCTCTGTAGTCCTGCCATTGTCACGAAACCCCCGCGAAAATGGTTGATTTTAAATCAGTGATATCTTCACTTTTTGAACTCTGATTCAAATGATTAGTTGTTTAAATTTGGGTGAAATTGTGAGAAGAACTCAAATATGTAATTTCTTTTGGTGAATTCGGCCCCAAGTGATACATAAATCATAAAAATGCCACAACCTTCTCCAGAAAAAAATCTGAGGTAACCAAGGAGATCTAAGGTGAATTTTAGAGGGAATATGAAGTGAAGAAAGCTGAAATTCCAATGGAGAATGAAGTCTTGCGATGATGTGTTCTAAGGTTAGTTATTTAAAGGTCTTCTTACAATTTTAACTATAACTTTTTTTTTTCTAGAATGAATTCAAATAGAAAAAAATGGAGGCAATTGAGAAGACATATCAAGGTACCTTTGGTAAACATTTTAGCTTCTGGGTTGTTGTTTTTTTGGAGATACACTCTATGTTAGATAGGGTTTTTCACTAGTCCTGAAACTAGTCTGAAATAAATGTTTCGGGTAAAATAGTCATAACTTCATCATAGAGAATCCAATTTATGTGATACCAATTGCAGTAGAAATATAACACTCTATACTTTCTTTTGCGCACATTTTAGAATCAGATATGAAATATTGCATGCAGGGAATGTTGTGCAAGTTCTCTCTCTAGAATAGGATAAAATTTAAGAACATTTGTCATTTTCGCTATAACTTATGTTCTAAGAAGTTTTAGACCTTGAAATTTTGGGGAGATGGATGAAAGTTCTCATAGTATCTGTGGTTAAACTTTAAGACCTTTATTCATTACATGTACGAATATATTCTTTTTTAAAGTTAGGCTTTGTAACTAATCGAAAACTAGTCCCATGAGACTGAGGTAAAATTTGATGAAGATGTTGTTCTCTTGTTGCTGAAGTGGAGGAAGAGCTACAGATCTGTAATATTGTGTATCGGGTAAAAGAAAGGATCAAAGGTATGCTTATGTGGTAGTTTTGAGGATTATGCTTATGTTGTTGTGGTACATGCTTGAAGCATTCCATGTCAGTAACTGTGCATGGTACACCTTGGTGATGGTATAATACATGCTTTGAGGTATATCTTGGTTACATGTTCATGATGTGATGGTCATGCCTTTGGTATCTTTTTGAGGCATTGGTATATGTTTGAGGAACATATTTTGTGCATGGTGTGAGACATATTATTGGTACATGTATGTCTTGGTGATCTTGGTATGTGATATGGTACATGTTATGGTATATAGTTGATGCATGATATGTACATGGTTGATGTAATTGGTATGATACATGGTTGATGATTGATGTGCATGGTTGATATACACGGTTGATGATTGATGTTCATGGTATGGTATGGGTTGATGTACATGGTTGATTTACATTATATGGTACATTTTTTGGTACATGGTTGATGTACTTGGTTGATGTGACAGTGACACTAACAGGTTAGTTGATGTGACAATGACAGTGAAAAGTTGGTTGATGTGACAATGACAGATTGGTTGATGTATTGGTGACATTGGCAGTGACCATATCATTGGTAGTAAAAATGAGTCTACACTTATATTTTAGGGTGATAGGACTCGGCAAGGAAAGGGTGTTGTAGCCTCTTTCTGGTTGGTACCAGAGAACTCAAGGAATTGGTGCATGTAAATCAGGGGGTTGTATCCTCCTTCTAATTGGTGCCAGAGAACTCAGGGAGTTGGTTCTTCCTTCAAGTTGGTGCCTGTAAATTAGGGGGTTGGTGCTTCCTTCAGGTTGGTGCCTATAAATTAGTGGGTTGGTTCTTCCTTCCAGTTGGTGATAGAGAATTAGGAAGTTAATGCTTCTTATGAATTTATTCTTGATATATATAAGAAAACATTTCACGTTTTTCTCCCATTTAGGTTTCCACGTAATCTATGGTGTACTCTATGTTTGTGGTTACTTTTTACGCACTGTTGATGATATATTGAATGATATATTGAATGCTAATGATAAACTGTTGAATACTACTGATAAAATGGAAGCTTATATATTATGGTTTAAAGTGGTAAAAAGTGTCCATACTGATTCACTCCCCCCTCTAACTATTCCAATAGTGTCATGGATCCCTCATGTCAAGACTTGATTGTTTGAATCTTGGCTCTACATTCCATAAATTGAAAATTGGTGTAGACCCACAGGTTTTCAAACCCAATGTATTGATCACGTGAATTTAATAATAATCCTTGTGTATAGAGTATAATGTATAGGTTGGACCATTTATTCCATAAAGTGAAAATTGGTGTAGACCCGCATAGTTTTTCAAACCCAATGGGTTTATCAAGTGAGTTTAACAAGTGTTGCATGACAGTGTAGTCCTTGTCAGATAAGTTTAAAAAATGATGAGCTAATGGAAGACATGGAACACGTGGTTTGATTAAAGATGTTGTTGTTGTTCATAATTTAAGTGTGCGGAAATACTCTAAACATAGGAGAAAATCTATCTCCAAACTTTAAGAGGTTGATTTTCTAAAAAAAACAATTTTTTTTAAGTCTCTCCATTTTTAGGATAAGGAAATTAATTGAAGACAAAATTTGTACAACTTCTAAAAAAAAATAGCTTAGCACTCTATAGATGGTATATTGTTGGTAACAAAACACGATTCTTTCTCTCTAATTATGTTTTCACATAAGATATAAGAGCATCTTAAATATGTTTTCACAATAACCTTTAAAGCATCTCTTCCTAAGATGAGTAGCCATTTATTTGTTAAGCTATTTTTAGTATATGAGACATTCAACACATTCAAATGAAATATTTATGACCAACTAAACTCCATACATTCAAATGAAATATTTATGACAAAATAAACTAAACTCCATACGAATTTGAATTTAAATTTAATTGGAGAAGGAAAATATATGTAATGAAATAATACAATAGCACTTAAATATAAAATTATATGTTTCATATATAGAAAATAAATATTTTGTTTAAAATTTTTAAAAACGGTAAGAATAGTTAAAAAACAATTATAAAAGATATATTTATTTTAAAAACAAATTGCTTACATAATAGAATTCAATAGAACTTAAACATAAAATTATATATTTAATATATAGAAAATAAATATTTTGTTTCAAATTTTTAAAAACTATGAAAACAATTAAAAATCAATTACCAAAAATATATTATAAAAACAAGTTGATTATGAACATACATAATATAAAATTTGAACAATTCAAAGTAAGTTGATCATAAACATAGATAATAGAAAGTTTATTAAATATCTTTCGGTACAATTTTTTTCTAAAAAATGATCAATACAATATAATCTTGAGATTATGATTTGTTACTAAGATTAAGACCACAAACAAGCTACTATATTAATAGTTGGTCAACCTTGTAGTGGGAAAAGAGACCGCCTGGATGAGGTGGGGGGATCGGTTCTATCGTGAGTAAGAAAAACGTCTAAAGTCTAGCAATTTCGTAAGGTATAAGGTAGGTTCAGTTATTAGATAAGTTATGTACGAGAGTTATTCCTTTCATCCGATTACGTTGAAAGGTGTACATCTATTGACAATGGGTACAATTAATGATTTTTTAATCTTATTTAACCTTAAACCTTAATCTGATGGCTATGCATTGAATATGCTGGCATATTCTTAGTCGTCCTCCAAAATCAATGGGTTAAATTTATTGTTCATAACTTTCTTGCATTTAACATTTACCTAATCACATTAAAAAATTACTGTAAGGATATGTAATTGTCACGTTTAAATAATTAAGTAAGATTAAACCGTGGCATCTAAATAAATGCCCACGTTCTGCTTCTGAACCGACCACCTGTCGCCACCTGCTGGATTTTTATGCCCTCGGGTTACTGTACTAGTCGTCGCTTGAATTTACCTCCTTTATAACCTATGACAGTAAGGTGTTCAAGAGGTTCGACAGAATTCCATGAAAATTCGAGTCATCAATCAGGTGTTCATTCTCTTCTTTTTACATCTATAGTAAACAGTAGTCTCTTGGTTGTTTTCGTTTTCAAATTGTAAGCAGTAAAATTTGCTCCGAAGAATAATATATCAAATGTTTATAAAGTTACTGCTCTGTTGCTGGTAAATATTTGGAACAGGGAGTGAATTCTTATGCATTTATCGAATTTGAACAGAGAAGTTTCGTCCCAAAGGCTATTAAGGTTTATTTAAATTATCAACCATTAATTAAATTAAATTTGGGATCATTGGTTTTAAAAGTTTTTTTTCATTTTCCGCCTGTTAAAAGATCTTATTTCAAGATATTATGGTTGTAGGCATCGCCTCTTTTCATGTGTGCAAGAGAGGTTGTTATCCATCAATCCTTGTGATCGCAGAATGCAAACTTGTAGTACATTTGAAAAGGAATTGCAGTCGTTTATTTATAGAGATGTTGGAATTAATGTCCAACGATCTTGTTTATTCGAAATTCGATGGATTGTGCCAGTAAGTTATCCTTGTAGAAATCGAACACCAGAATTATATTTTGGGCAAAAGAAAAGGAGTGTGATAGATGTGTGGTTGTGGCATCTAATCAAACATTGGAATTTCAGGCAATTGACAGTAAATTCCAGATCTTGCAATGGTGTGAACTATTGTAAAACAAACCGTCTGATCACATCTATGTTTATGACGCAATGAAAGTGTTAAATAACCTATGATACTGATCACGATAATTAGAGTAATAATGACAATGCTTTAAAAATGGAAATACTTTAAAAATGTTAGTAAAACAAAGTAGTAGTTGTTGTATCAATTGTCTCCTCGATTTCAGAAATAGATACACTATACTATGATATAATATAATTAGAACAAACATTGAAATACTCCAAATTAAACATTGAAATATTCTAAATTAAAGGGTGGAACATTATTAAGGCTCGTGGACCAGCAATGAGACGTCATGGATGACGAGATTGGGTACCGCAAGTTCTATGGAAAATTTCCATCCACCTTCTCATACTTGGAACCTAGGGTGAACGTACCTACAATAAATAAATAAAGAAAATAAATAAAGAAATTTGTGTGCCACTCATTCAACCCAAAAAATAATTAACAAGTCACATGATATTATAAATAATTCGGGTAAGTATTGAACTTACCTCCTTTATGATTATACTTAATATATTTCATATGCTATATATGATTATACTTAATATATTTCATATGCTATATATATTAAATATAGCATAATATATAAAAGTTTGTGTTAAGGTTTAAATGTTTCAACCCAAAAAATAATTAACAAGTCACATGATATTATAAATAATTCGGGTAAGTATTGAACTTACCTCCTTTATGATTATACTTAATATATTTCATATGCTATATATATTAAATATAGCATAATATATAAAAGTTTGTGTTAAGGTTTAAATGTTTCAAAGAGTAAATTTTTAATATTTACAAAAATGAATTAAGGTTTTTAATAATATTATAAATATAAATATAAAATTTATGTTAATACTTACAAAATTATGTGTTAAGGTTTTTAATAATATTATAAATATAAATATAAAATTTATAGGTGTTGTAGATAGATGATAATTTTGATTTGTATTAAGGTTTATTTAATAATAATAAGAAAAAAATAATTAAAAGATAAATTAAATAATAAAAATTTAATAATAATAATGTAATGATAATAATTTAATAATAAGAGTGTAATGATAATAAATTAATAATTTTAGTTTTAATTTAATTTAATGTATTATTTATTATTGTATTAATACTTTATTAATATTTTAATGTATTAAAATAGTGTTTTTCACAATATTATAAATATAAATACAAGTTGAGATGAGTTATAAATATGAATTGCTTTTTATGGTAATGATGTAATATATTTATTAACACATTTTATGCATTCTGCATATAATATTTATTAATCCATTTTATGCATATAGACAACAGATTTTTCACAATTCACAATATTATAAATATCAATACAAGATGCCTTAACACTAATCTTAGTATAAATGCATTACAATTTAAAGGAAAGTTATCATTCTTTTTATATATTTCAATATTGTTAATAGTTATTAAGATTAGGGTTAGAGTTATTCTGATTAAAATTAAGGTTCTCGCTTTATTAAAGTTAAGGTTATTTATATTAAGGTTTAATTTATGATAATAAGAAAATAATAATTAAAAGATAATTTAATTAATATTAATTTAATAATAATAATGTAATGATAATAATTTAACAATTTAAGTTTAAATTTAATTTAATGTATTATTTATTTATGTATTAATACTTTAATAATATTTTAATTTATTCACACTTTAGCAATGAATTTATTAATGCATTGAATGTTTATTTAATATATTATTATTGTAATAATGTATTGTTAATGTATTACATTATTAGTGTAGTAATAATACTTTAGCAATGTATTAATTAATGATATATTAATTTATTAATAATGTATTACTTTAGTAAATTATCAATAATTTAAATTCCATGATCATGTTGTGACGAACATAGCCATGCCGTCGCTTTGAGAAGAACGTAACCATACTGTCATAGTGTGATGAACATAGCCTTATACAATGAACATACAATGTGACAAAGATAACCATATTGTTGCAATGTGACGAACATAACTATGGTTTACCTTGGTTGACCATGACCATGGTTGGCTGTGGTTGACCATAGTTGACAATAGTTAACCATGTTTGACAGTTGTTGTCCATGGATGACCATGGCTAGCCATTACCATATTATCACAATGTGACAAACATTAGTTCATCATCACAATGTGATGCACATAACCATATTTCCACAATGTGACAAGCATAGCCTCATTGTCGCAATGAGATGAACATATCATCATTATTCGAATGTGATGCAAATATCCTATCATCATTATGTGACAAACAATGTCTTATCATCGCAATGTGATGAACACAACCCTGACGTTAAAATATATGACCTTTCGTCGCAATGTGATGAACATATGACATTTATGTTCATCACATAGGACATTTGTGTTCATCACATAGCCACTTTTTACTTAAATGTATTTCATCACAATGTGATGAACATAGCCCCATCATTGAAATAAATGTCCTATCATTTCAATGTGATGAACATACGACATTTATGTTCATCACAAATGTCATTTATGTGCATCACATAGCCACTTTTTACTTAAATGTCTTTCGTCACAATGTGATGAACGTAGCCTCGTCATCGCAATGTCCTTGTCGTTGTCAATATGTGACGAAAAGTATCCCTTCGTTGTCAATATGTGAAAAACAATATCTCGGCATCGCAATGTGATGAACATAGCCCCGTCGTCATCAATATGTGACAAACAATATTATGTTATTGCAATGTGATGAACAAAGCCCTGTCATCACAATGCGATGCAATTATCATGTCATCATAATGTCATGCAAATATCCTGTCATTGCAATGTGATGAACTTAGCCCCTTCATCGCAAGATGACGAAAAATAACCATATTGTCGCAATGTGATAAACACAGCCTCATCATCAGAATGTCAAGAACATAGCCTCATTGCCGCAATGTGACACAAATATCAAGTCGTCGTAATCTGACAAACAATTCCAAATGTCGCTACTTGAATGTCATCCTTATTCTTGGTCAACCATGTTCATGGTCAATTATGGAAAACAACTTTGAAACATGGTTATCCATTGTTAACCATGGTAAACCACAGTCAATAATGGTCATGGTCAACCAAGTTCAACCATGTAGGGAATATCATCCATAGTGAAGGTCAACCATAGTGAAGGTCTACAGAAGTTAACCATTGTCATGATCAACCATAATTAACCATGATCATGGTAATCCAAGGTCAACCACAATTAACCATGGCCATGGTTAACCATAATTATCCATGGTCATGGTCAAGCAAGGTCATAGTCAACCATAATTAACCATGTCAACCATAGTCTTCATTTCCTTCCCAAAGAATACCATAGTCGTGGTCATTGTCATGGTCAACCATAACAAACCGTTGTCATGATCAATCATAATCAATCATGGTCATTTTCAATTAATGTATTAATACTTTAATAATGTATTACTTTATGTATTTATTAATGGATTTAATGTATTAAATGTTCTGAGCAGTAGTAATGTATTTATTAATGGATTTAATGTATTAAATGTGTTAGTGTATGTAATGATGTATTAAAATGTATTACTATTTTAAAAATATATTTATTAATGTATTAATATTTTAATAAATTTTTATTAATGTATTATTACCTTAGTTAGTATATTAATGTATTAATTATTTTATAAATTATAGTAATGTATTTATTTAGTTACTCTTTAAGGCACTAAGGTATTTTTACTATGATATTTATATTTATATTAAGATATTAATATTTTAATAAAATATCTATTAATCGATTTAATGATGTATTAATGTATTAATAAAATAATCGATTATATATTTATGTATCAATTTATTAATAGATTAATGTATTACATTATAAATTTATGTATTAATGATTTAATTTATACATTAAAATGTAATAATGTATTACTAAATACATTAAGGTCAATCTATTACTACTTTATTAATGTATTATCATTGTATTACTTTATTAGTATTTTAATATTTTATTAGTATTTTAATACTTTATTAATGATACTTTATTAATGCATTTAATGTATTAAATGTGTTAGTGTATTTAATGATGTATTAATTAAAATGTATTACTACTTTAATAATGTATTTATTAAGGTATTAATATTTTAATGAGTTATCTATTAATAAATTATTACTTTAATTATGTATTATTAATGTATTAATTATGCATTAATATACTAATGTATTGTTAATGTATTAATATTTTAATAATATTTTACTAAATACATTAAGGTCTATATATGACTACATTATTAAAATATTAATACATTATTTAGTAAAAAATTATTTAAAATGTTAATACATTAATGCATTTAAAATGTATTAAATGCATACAATGTGCTAATGTATTTAATGATGTATTAATGTATTAAAATTTATTAATTAAAATACATTATATTATAATAATGTAATAATGTATTGTTAATGTATTACTAATTTAATAATGTTTTACTAAATACATTAAATAAATATATATATATATATATATATATATATATGACTACATTATTACTATATTAATAATGTATTACTTTATTAGTGTATTAATAATGTTGCAATATATTAATGTATAAATTGATTAATATATTACATTATTGATCTATTAATCAATAGGTTAATTTAGACATTACAATAATATATTACTATATCAGTTTACATCACATTATTAATGTATAAGTCAATGTATACTTTAAGGTATTAATACATTATTAATGCATTATTATTTTAATATGTTACATTATACATTAATGTATTAGTAGTTTACTTTATACATTACAACATTGTAATAATGTATTATTAAAT